>WBNM01005798.1:186538-231767 GCA_013399055.1 Ramphastos sulfuratus | reverse complement strand
CCAAAGAATCTCAGGCAATTTTCCCAAAATTTTAATATTAGTAATAAAGATTAATATTCATACAGAAATTAATATTCCTAGTTCACAACAGATTATTAATTTCTACAACATGAGGAAGGGCTGAAAGACCTGAGGGCTCTTTGTCCTGGAGAAGAGAAGACTGAAAAGGGATCTTATCAATACTTATAAATCTCTAAAGGGTAGGTGTCAAAAGGATGGGATTAGTCTCTTTTCATCAGTGCCCAGTAGTAGGACAAGGGGCAGTGGGCACAAAGTGGAACATAGGAAGTTCCAGCTAAACATAAGGAAAGCATTCTTTGAGAGTGTGAAAGCACTAGAAGAGGCTGTGTGGAGAGGTTGTGAAGTCTCCTCTGGAAACTTTCAAAACCCACCTGGATACATTCCTGTGCAACCTGGTTTAGGAAGGAGGACTGGATCAAATGATTTTCAGAAGTCTCTTTCAACTCCTACCAGTGTATGAGTCTGTGATCTTTGAAAGTTCCTACAAGTAAAATATAATTGTAATCATGACCCACATTGTTCCTCTGTGGGACAAGTCACTGGCTAAATCAGTGATACCCTGATGAGTGCCTATTGAGCTTGAAACAAAGTAAATAATGTAAGCTGCCTGTAGTCTGATCCTTAATAAGGGAATATGGAATACTGACACACAGAGAAGTCAGTTTTGAATGATGATGCTCTGAAAGAGGAGTACACAGAGTCATTGAAACATAATTTCTGAGATGGAATATGTCTGTAAGAACATTTTTTCCCATTGGTGAAAACCATGTTTATGTAAGTCCATTAGGTTTGGTTTTTAACTAACTATTTAATGGACTTGTAAGTGTACTTCAATCATTCTAAACAAAACACTTTGAGAGCCCCATTAGATGCTCTGTAAAACCCATCTATTAAGTGAAAAAGAAATTAACAATCAACACTGATAGAAAGTCAATGTGATCGAGTCAAAGTTATTTTAGTGACTCCTGGAAAGACTTTTTAATAAATACATCTGTAACTGAGCCATATTTATCTAGGGAGTATGCAAAATAAGTGCAAAAGAAACTTAGGTGCTGTATGTATGGCTTGGAATTGTATTAGAAGACTGTTCTTAGGAATTACAGTTAGCAGTACTGTGCTGGTTTGAGCTAATTGGAATATTTTAATAGAGAAAATTATATTACAGGCTGTGAAAGGAAAGCAATGGTGATGTNTTTATTTTTTGGTGCCCAACATGGCCCCAGTGCTCCTTCCCTCCCCCTACAGCCTTGTGTCAGGCAGGAGCTGCATTATTGGGACAAACATGTAAGGATAGGCCTGGTTGGGGCCTCCAGAGGCTGTGCTTAGGCCTCTTGGATGGCAGAGGCATGTTGGGGGGAGGATTGGAGCACTGGGGATGATAGATTTAGTTTTGGGTTGGGGAAAATTCAGGGGGTTTGCTTATGGATTCTGTATCTGCTTTGTAATTTCTATCTGTAACTCTCTTTCCAAATATAATTCTGGTTTTTTCTCCAGTTTGTTTGAGAGCTTCACTCTGTCAGCTCTTTAAACCCTCGACAAGTACACACTAAAGCTTTTAAAAATACTATTTTCTCTTGGTGAGCTGAAAGGATAAAACATTCAGCTATGTAAAAGAAATTGAGTAACTGTCCAGCTCCCATGAAAATGAATTGGTCATCCAAGTTCCCTGAGCAACTCTGAAAACATCAAAGCCATTCCTAATTATAAATATATGTAGTAAAAATAGTACAGTGGTATCTACAAAGTATAATTCTTTGTGTTTTAATAGCACCTGGGGCTAAGTCGAGCAGAACTGGGTTAAGTACAGTACAAGTACAATTTATTTTTTTATAAAGCAGAAAGGATTTTTATTTTATTCAAATATCAGAGGAAAAAATAGTTTTGAAGCATATTGATGCTGTCATAAATTAGGTCCAGGAACCAGGCAAGTAATGCACTATATATTAACGTTTTCATTCTCATTCAAACTACAAGAATCATCTGCACAGTGAAGAAAACAGGAATGCAGCCAAACTCTTTTTGATAAAACCCTGAGTCATATTATCTGGCTTAATGTAGATTTCCTGTTGCTGTTTCTCACTGGTTTCACACACAGTTTTCCTTGAGTCATCTGCCAAACTGCTGAAAGCTCTGGAGTCAGTAAATTCTAATCAGAGCCTTGTCAAGGATAAAATCTCTTGCACTTCCCTTGCTTTGCTTTAATGGGGAAAGAGATGAGGTTCATGTTTAGACTGTGAAGGGTACAAGATTCCACAGACTAATTTCATTAAAATTTCTATCAGTCTGGTGGCATTTTTCCTTCAAGTGTTTTCATCTAGCTACTAGGTTTCCTTCTTTCTGCCTTTCCTTCTTTATTCAGGCCTTCATTCTTTCTCACAGGGGAGAGGCTGATGAAATGAAGGAAAAAAATGTATTTTCTTATACAGAAGGACTGGCATTAAGTGTTTAACCAATCCAGCACAATGAAGAGAAACTAAAATTAGAGGTTATATAATCCTCAGGAGATATTTTAAGGTAAACAGAAACTGAATGTGAAGTGGGGAAATATGGCAGTGAAAAATTAGAACTGAAAATAGAAAATGAAGGGTTGATGGAAGACAAGAAAAAAACAGGAGACAATGATAAATGATCACATGCTCTGATTCGGGTTGCTTTCTTCTCTCAGGCAACCAGCACCAGAACAAGAGGACACAGTCTCAAGCTGTGCCAGGGGAAGTTTAGGCTCGAGGTGAGGAGAAAGTTCTTCACTGAGAGAGTCATTCACTACTGGAATGGGCTGTCTGGGGAGGTGGTGGAGTCACCATCCCTGGAGGTGTTCAAGGCACGTTTGGACGTGGCACTTGGTGCCATGGTCTAGTCTCGAGGTCTGTGGTAATGGGTTGGACTTGATGATCTTTGAGGTCTCTCCCAACCCTGCTGATACTGTGATACTGTGATTATCATGGGGACTTCAACCACCCTGGGATTTGCTGGAAAGACAACACAACAAGGCACAAATGGTCCTAGAGGTTCCTGCAGTGCACTGATGATAATTTTTTGCCACGAGTGGTGAATGACCCTGTGAGGAGAGGTATGCTGCTTGACAAAGAAGGTCCAGTTGGGAATACAAAGGCCAGAGGCAGTCTTGGTTGCAGTGACCATGAGATGGTGGAGTTCAGGATCATGTGGGGAAGTAGCAGGGTAGTAATCTGCAACCCTGGAATTTAGGAGGGCTAAGTTTGACTTCTGCAGAGACCTACTTGGAGAAATCCCATGGGTTAGGACTTTAGAAGGAAGAGGGGCTGACAACAGTTGGTTAATACCCAAGCTGAAGATCAGTGCATTCCCATGAGTAAGAAATCAAGCAAGGGAGGCAGGAGGCCTGCATGGAGAGCAAGAAGCTTGTGGGAAGAAGTCAAATGGAAGAAGGAATTTCACGGTATGTAGAGAAAGAGACTGGCCACTTGGGAGGAACACAGGAATGCTGCTAGAGTGTGTAGGGTTGCAGCGAGGAAAGCTAAAGTCCTCTTGGAAATAAATTCTGGCAACAGGTGTGAAAGATAACAAGAAAGGCTTCCTTAAGTATATCAGCAAGAAAAGGAACACCAGGTAAAAGGTGGGCCTACTGCTAAATTCGGTGGGTGACCTGGTGACAGAGGATATAAAAAAAGAAGAATTATTGAATGCCTTCTTTGTTTCAGGCTTTACTGCTAAGACTGGCCCTTGTGAATCCCAGTCCCTGGAGGTAAGAGAGAAAGTCTGGAGGAAGGAAGATTCTACTTTAGCCAAGGAGGACTGGGTAAGAAGTCATATGGACAAGTTGGACACTTGCAAATCCATGGGCCCCAATGGCATGCACCCATGAGTGCTGAGGGAGCTGGCTAAGGTTATTGCTAAGCCACACTCCATCGTTTTTGAAAGGTCATGGAGAACAGGAGAGGTGCCTGAGCACTGGAGAAAAGCCAGTGTCACTCCAATATCCAAAGGGGATTCAAGGGGGGGACGGGGGACTCAGGAAACTGCAAGCCCATCAGCCTCACCTCCATCCCTGGAAAGGTGTTGGAACAGCTCATTTTGGAGATCATCACTAAACACATGGAGGAAGATTATCAGGAGTAGTCAGTGAGGATTCATGAAGGGGAAATCTGCTTTATAAGAGGGGTTGGGCTAGATGATCTCCAAAGGTCCCTTCCAACCACTACCATTCTGTGATTTTGTGATTCCATGATTCCATGATATGAAGGAAAGGCAAAATTTGGAGGAAGAAGACAAAAAGGTTTAATCATTGTAGCATAATATCTTCCAGGAATAATTCAAAAAAGACCTTGAGAAATTGAATTTTTATAAGTAGCGACTCAGCATTACTGGAAACAGAAACGTCTTTAAAACCATAAATAGTTGAAGGAAGGAGCCATGCACAGTCTAGAGAACAGCACAGATGCAACAGCAGTAATGAGGAAACAGCAAAAGTTCATTTTTGGTTTATTACATGTAGGATTTGGTGCCAAATAGTTACAATAAAATGAATGTTTAAATGCAGTATATAAACTCACGAAGCCCAATATGTGAGGCAACATTTGCTATATTCTTTTTTTCTATATGCTACATTACAGTTCTGCAGTCCTGGCAGATCACATGCAGTCACCTTCAAAAATATTTTTAGTACTTTAACATGCTTAGTGTTGTGCATTATTGCCTCAGTGAAAACAGTTGCATATCTATTTGCTAATAAAGTAAAAATCACTTGTACTCCAAGATACATTAAAGATATATGCATGTCAACCTAATACCTATGCCACTGTACCATTTAGTAGTCTTTATCAGTATCTGTGACAGTGTGGATTTCTAATTGAGTAGAATTTTATCAGCAGTGAATTACATTAAATTGATGTGTTTTATTCAGAGCCCTTGCACTTGGTCAGTGCAAGAAGCAGATTAGAACAGAGTAATATGATCCTGCCATTCTTCAGTTCTTTTCTGATTTGAACTTGCCTCATACATGACTCACTGCTTATCTCTCAGCATGGCACAGGAAAGGAGAAAGTCAGGATTTTGATGATAGCTGCTCCATAGAAGGTCTTTCCTCCCAGTTCCTGTCCTCAAGGTTTATAGGACTTTGGGGTTTACTGTAAAGCAGTGTAGAACAGGGAAAGAGAATCATCTGAATTCACTGATGTCTTCAAAGGTTTTTAGGTTTTTGCTTATGAAGAGTGGTCTGCTAAGTGTTGGAAATTCAAAAATGCTGAAAACAAAGTACAGCTCAGGAACAAAGCAGAAAAGTTTGCATAATAAAACCATCCTGGATCTAACTAACTTTGGTTTCTCTTCTTTTTTCTCTGTTTTATCCCTTGATGTGCATGCAACAGATGTTACTCATCCAGAAGAGTATATAAAATTAAAGAAATTAAAGAGATTTCTAGCAGCACTCAGGTTTTAGTTACACTGATAACTAGATAGAATAACTGTTCTAGCTTTGTTTTGCTTGAGGACTAAGAACATAATACAAATACGATTCCATAAGCAGCGTTGCCATGCCCCAGAAGCTTCTGGAAGTTATGGGCCAAAAGCTTTTAATGGCCTTCTACAAGATATAAAGTACCAGAAATATACTGCTTGCACTGAAGGGATGAATTAGTACCATATTAATTAGTTTCTTCATAAATACAAAAAAAGTATTTGCAGACAGATCAACCAAAGGTTAAAAATGAGTCTCAGTTTCTTGAATTTCACGTGGCTATTTCTGTTTTGATGAGATGGATTTGGCCTTTCACTATCACAGTATTAAAAATATACACTCCTTTACACATGCACATTCTATTTCTTAACAGCCTTTTAAGGAAGAGTCATGTTAAGCAATAACTGAAAATATTAGCTGAGATGCAAGAGAACAATATAGCTGGAGGGAAATAAATTCAAAGAGGGTGTCTGGAACATCAAAAAGTTACTCTAACTTTCAGCCTGAAGATTTCAAAGCTTTTAACTTTATCTGCTGTGACAACAACATTTGTGATGGCTTTTATAATTTTGACCTCACTTAGCTTTTTCTGTAGCTTTTCTAAGTTGGGAGTAATGGTGGAGTTATTTGGGTTCCCTTGTGACATGCTCCTAGGTCCCTCTCAGAGCTAACTTTCTGTTTACCCAATGTGCAAAACCTATTCAACAAAAAAGAAAATCCATGTGATTATTGCACAAAATATTGCAAGTGTAACTCTCTAATTATGCCCTCTGCTTCCACTTGCCCAGCCACATTACGCCGGTACCTATCTGTGCTCCAACCAAAGCCAGAAGGAACACCTCTGGGAACATTGTTTGAGGCCTAGTTAACAAAAATGTGATAGCTGAGACTGAATAAATGGAGTTTCAAACTCTGTGGTGATCATATCATAGGCCATGCACTGAGAGTGGAATTGCCCCTTCATTTGGTTTTAGAGAAGGACAATAAATAACTTTAAAAAAAAAAAAAAAGACCATTTTACAAAGAATTCCAAAATGTAATTTCAGAAATAAAAGAAAGTGACTCTTTATTGCCATAGAAGCATGAAATGACTTATGTAGACCTGGAAATTCTCAGGTAAGGATTGAACATGGTATGTAGGTAAGTAACGGAAAGTGCCACTTTCATAATATTGGCTTGATCCCCATTGTAAATAGGATTAAAATGTCACTCCTGGCCTATGTCTTCCATTACTTTTGAGTGTATTTCTCAGGTTATTAACATCCCTTTATTGCAGTACTACTATGCAAATTATTGAAAATTTAGCATATGCCAGATACATGTGATTATTCCTCCATGTTCACGATAAAGCACAAGCCAACATATGGCATATATAGTTAACTCTGCTTCATGCTAATCTCTTTGTACTATTTAGCTCACCTAATTAACTATACACGGTATACTAACACTGCCTTGCAGCAGAAAATCAGGGAGGAATCCTCTAGATGAAGCATTAAATGTCTAAGAGAAGAGCAAAATCAATATGATACTCTGTTACAGCTTCCTTTCCTCCCAGCTATATCGTTCTTTATTCTGAAACATGTATTCTTTCTTCATTAACAAAGACACAGAAACTCTGGACCAGATCTAGACCTTTTTATTGCTAAAAGTTTCTGTCAGCTTCTCTAATAATCATATTATTAAAAAAATACTCAGGGAAAAAAAAATGTTGATGTATTTAAACATTTTTACCAGAAACCCATCCAGTAAGAGACCCACAATCGATTGCAATTGACCTATTAGAAGCAAAAAAGTTTGCCAAAAAGGATATACCTTCTTTGTCTGAACTTCAATAAAGATCAAACAAAAAGCATTTATTCATATTGTTGATATTATTCATATGGTTACCAATATACAAACAGCAAATTGTATCCAACTGTCCTTAACAGACAGGGCAGAATCTATTAGAAAGAATGCCACAGACTCCAAGGATAACTAAAGACCTGCTGACCACTTTCAATAGTTTTCAAAAATAATCCCCAAAGTAACAATGATGGACCAAGCTAGGGCAAAGCTGTTCTGGCTAACAGACACAGATGTAAAGTAGCTTCAAAACTAGGATAGCCTGAGGCAGTGTGGCCCATTCCAACCTATACAAGCCGCTTTTAGCTTGGGCTGACCCCTGACTCAGGTTCTGCAGTAAAGTTAGAAAAGAAGCCCTGTTTCTGGTAGCCTCCTTTGGGTGAGGTTGGTTTAGATTGCTGGCAGCCTGTTCAGAGCCCATCTTGAATACATTTGTGGTCTCATTTGTTACTGTTCACATTAGTTTTATTTTCTTAAGGCTCCAAGTTTAAACTTTATCAAGATTGCTGTAGTAACTGAATTTTTGATATAGTAAGGATTGTGCCAGAAGAGGATTAAATTGGATATTGGAAAAATTTTCTTTATGGAAAGAGTGGTCAAGCATTGGAACAGGCTGCCCAGGGAGGCATTGGAGTCACCATCCCTGGAGGTGTTCAAGAAACATGTGGACATGGCACTTTGGGACATGATTTAATGACCATGGTGGTGCTAGTTGGTCTTGATGATCCTGGAGGTCTTTTCCAACCAAAACAATTCTGTGATTCTATGGTATCTATGGTATCCTCAGCCAGAGAAAGCTATCACAGACCTCTGTCTACATGATAGAACACATATACTGAATTGCTTCTTGTAGGTGTCTGATCTTCCAGTACAGCAACTGCACCCCTTCAGGTAATATTGATGAGTCAATTGTCAATACAATCACACAATTAGGAAAAACTATTGCTTTTATAATTTCCTCCAGCCAACCTCAATTGATCCAGTTTTATCCAGGGGATGACTCTCCATCTTGCACTAAGACATGCCTGTGTTGGATCCTTTGGCCAATTTCCCAAGGAAGGAAGGAAGGAGGGAAGGAAGGAAGGAAGGAAGGAAGGAAGGAAGGAAGGAAGGAAGGAAGGAAGGAAGGAAGGAAGGAAGGAAGGAAGGAAGGAAGGAAGGAAGGAAGGAAGGAAGGAAGGAAGATGTTCTGCTCCTTTTTAATTTGCTTGCTTTTGTGCTTTACAATTCACACAAAATTGATCTCTGCTATGGAGTTCTAGAACAGTCTTTCTTCACAAAATGGTTGGATACAGAAACTCTTCAACAAACATGGCTTTTTTATCCTTGTTGTATAATAGCTATAACCTTGTGGAAACCTCACATTACCAAGATACATTATTGTTTGATTTAACAAATGGCTTTTCTTTTCTGTGTTGTCTGCCTGCTGAATACACTTGCTCCTTCATGCACTTTATGCTGCTGATATAGACAGTTATGACTTAATTAAATATCTCTCTTTTCTTAAGGTTTTATTTCAGGACATTAAAAAAAAAAAAAAAGCATTCTTGCTTCTGATCCACTTTTATCCCTCTCATTTACAATCTGAGGGAAAATGAGCACACTGGATACCTCCTAGTGAGTGGCTGACAACTAAAGATGAGCAAAAACTAATACTTTGTTATTATCTAGCCTAGAGAAAAGTTTACAGGATAACCAGCTATTGACCTTTCCAAGCAAACATATTTAAGAATTCAGTGGTTGTGGGGAGTTTATACAAGCCACAGCATGAACCCTTCAGAAAATGTCCAAATGCTTGTACTTGAAGTTTAAGTGCATCACTGAAACAATTTTTCTTTTTTACTATATGTCTAACATTTCAGACAAACGCAGTGGAGCTGAGGTTCCATTTATCACATTATATATGTTATAAACTAAGCGCAGACTTTCAACATTTCTCAGATGGCACAGGAACACATTTTAATCAGTACCCTTCACTCCCCACACTTTCAGAAATGCCACTAAATTGCCCTCTGAACACTACTGAGGAAATTGTGATCACTTTGAAATACTACAGAATAGACCTCACCTGGTCTTCTTCCTCCCTTCCTTCCTCTCGATCTTTTCCCTTTTCTTTTCTTCTTTCTCTTCGTCACCTAACTTTCTTTTTCTCTTGCCTCCCTTTCTCTCTTTTCATTCTCTCTGTTGTAAGAGAAAGAGTACTATCAGACTGACTCACTTAAATTAGATTTTTATTTTATTGACTATGGCCAAAGTTAAATATTTTTCTTAAAAGTAATTTTAAAATAATCATAAGGCACATGTTTTCCAGTGGCTGCCCATTTGCCACGATGAGTTCTGTGGTGCATGTTGAGATAGAAAGCAAGCAGAGGATTGTTTTCCAACATGAGTAACCAGAACAGATGAGCTTTTCAGAGTTGTTGCTTCCCTTAACTCTTTGGGAAAAAAATCATGTTGAAAATTCACACAAATCTCATTACCTGTGAACACATTTGCTTTAACTAAAGTTTCATCAATCGCCCTGAAGTTTTTCCATAGCTTTCAGTTTGAGTTGTAAATACACATCCAAACTGAGGACACCTGCATTTTTTCTTTTTCTCCAAAATGTTGCACTTGAGTTGTTTTCTTCTATCCTGGTGACAGCAACATGCAATGAGATGATTTCGATTAGCTTGTTTTATGTGTTCTGATGCTCTTTCTTCCTGCAGGTTGGGGTTTGGTTTTTGGTTGGTTTTTTTTTTCTACCCACCTTGTTTATTTTTATGCTATCTGCACTGTAATGCATCATTCCTAGTTAATGTTTGCAAGCTGACGCATATATGTGTCACAAATCCTGACAGTAAATAATTAAAGCATTTAAATAAATGTGTGTCTTACATGGTAGTTTTGTGGTTGTACAAATTTGTAGAGCAAGATCTTATACTGATCTATAATTATAACTGCCACTGACTAGCATGATCCTTACTGAGTCAGATTAATTTACACATTAAACAGCCATCTGTAGAAAATTTCATAGTACCTTGTTTGCAATGCCAGGGCTCACATGGGGATTAAGAAACTAACTTGGCCTCTAGGGATTCTTTTTAGCACTGCTATTGGATACATTTTCTGTGAACAAATTACTCTAGATGCTGACACCTTTTTGTCAATGTTTTGTACCGTGATCAGCAGAGGCATTTCAACATTTTGCATGCATAACTACACAGCAACCATTGAGCTAAGAGCAGTATTTCATACAAACATATATGTATGTATGCTTTTTATTTTTTTAAGTCCTTGACTCTGTGTTAAAAATCTTTGCGATACTTTTGAACCAGAACAGATTCGCCATCGTCTGTAGTCATAAAAGATAAAAACACAACATATTTTGGCTATAGTAAGAAACATATTGCAAACCTGTTGGTGCTAATTCTCAGGGAAAAAAAAAAGAAATTCATAAAAATTAAAAAAAAAGGATAATAACTGCAATGTACTGTGTAAGAGTCTTCCTGCGCATGAGTGTTTTGTAAGCAAGCACAACTTGTGTACTATAAAACCCACCTCACCTGATACAAAACTAAATTGTAAGAAGAATAAACACAGTTTGTAAACCCAGTTTTCCAGGATGAACAGTATGTTCTTCTGTTATCTTCAATCAGATGAGTGAAAAATAGAGCAGCTGGAGTTAGAAAATGAAGGTTATCATCCCCATTTCTATATCAACATGCTCTGCAATGAGTAGCAAGTCACTTCATTGCTGTCCTTTTTCCTTTCTCAGTTACTGTCTGCTTTACCTGTTCAGACTACCAGTGTTGTTCAGACAGAAAAAAGCCTTCTCGTTCTGCTAAAGCATCTAGCACCATGGTGTTTTAATCCACATGGGAGCTCTCAGGATTGTTGTAATACCAGTAAAAGTAACTGTAATGAAAGAGCAAAAGTGCAATCACCTGCCAAATTCAGTCACCAAAACGGGCTCTCTAATATGTAGAAAGTGTTCTAGTATGCAATAAAATATTCGTGATACTGAGGCCAAGAAAGTAATGGATATTCATGGAGTAGATCCAACAATAATATATTAAGTCACTTTCTATTGTAGAACCACTATTTTTTAACAGTGGTAGAATGATTTGGGGTAAATCTGTAATACTGAAGAAGTTCTAACTCATGGTAAAATAGAAACCAGTATGCATACTTTCTGACTCAACAGTAGATGAAAAATGGCAGCAGGAGACAATCCAAACTAATTAAATCTGATTAAGAAATACACTGGAGAAAAATAATTTAATTTGTATACACATGCACACAGGGAAAAAAAAAACCAACAACACAACAACAAAATAACAATAACAAAAAATCCTGCAAACAAACAAAAACCAAACCACAAACAGCAACAAACCCCTCCATTTTAATGCCAGTGAATATTTGGCTAGCTCTTGCTAGTATTTCCCCAAAATTTCCCAGTTAATCACAAACCCAAGGATAGTAACAGAGATCCCAGTGACTGAGTAGGAAGATCAAACCAAATTAGCCAGCAGCTTTTCCCCAGCCACTCGGTGGCCAGATGCAGTTTCTTATTAAAGTCATCTAAGAACAGGACATATGGACCACCTCACAGCAGTTTTCTAGGTTGTGATTCACTGGGTCAGTTTTGCTGAGTCTCCCACCCAACATGTTTAACAACAAATAATAGGGATTTAGTTAAAAACAGTTCAAATCCTTTTCTGAAGTAATTTTTTATCTTGTCATTTACAGCACTTTGTGTTACTGAGAGGCCACACAATAGCAAGCTGCGTGGAAAAGTATTCTTTCTGCTGATTTGGTCATTCAAAATCTGTCATCTAAACATTCATAGAATCATAAAGTCAACCAGGTTGGAAGAGACCTCCAAGATCATCCAGTCCAACCTATCTCCCATACCTATCCAGTCAACTAGACTGTGGCACTAATTATCTCATCCAATCTTGTCTTGAACACCTCCAGGGACGGCAACTCCACCACCTGCCTGGGCAGCCCATTCCAATGCCAATCACTCTCTCTGTCAAGAACTTCCTCCTAATATCCAGCCTAGATCTCCCCCCTGGCACAACTTGAGACTCTGTCCCCTTTCAGGTAGTTTGAATTTGAATACTTTAATTCTTATGTCATTAGAAATATTATTAGTACTTCCTATCCACTTTCTCCCCATCTAAACTCATGTGAGCATCTCAGTCACATTGTAAGTATGAATTCTAAACCTCGCTTTGTTTTCCAGTTTTCTTCTTATACAGAGTACAATCCAGCCCTTAAAATATTTTTTTCTTTAACCAAGCACTTTTTCACGCCCTCATCTTCTCTATGCAGATAGCATAGCCAAACTGGCACATAGTATTTGAGAGGAGTGACACAAATCTGTAAAATGGCATGACCATCTTCTCTGGTTTGTAGGCAGTTATTCCTAACCCAGTATTTCCTAAACTCACAGTAGTTCTTAACATCACATTTTTCTTTCAGATTGTGATGAGCACAGCTATGAAATTTTTTGAGGACCATCTACAATATTTCCCACTTCAGACTGTTTTATTCCTATATGAATTGAATACTCTGGTTTTCAAAGTAAATTTTCTGAATGAGATTATCAGGAAATAGGGTTTTTTTACACCACTATTCACCCACTTTCCCAGACCATGTAGGGATTTGTTTAATAACTAGAGTTACAGCATCCCCAGAGGATCTTAGGATCCTCTCTGTTATTAAAACACTCTTGCACCTGGTTTCTCCCCTTTGAACCAGTGTATGAAAACACTTCTTTCTATTCCATAACAGCTTATTTTTCTTAGGAAGCTCTGGTGAGAGAACTATTTGTGAAGAGAATGAGCAGGTCATTCCTTTTCTTACTGAATCTTGATTAATTTTGCCTAGGTACATAAAGCAGAACTTCATTGGTCTTCCTAGATCTGCTAACTCTGTTACTTACTGTTACAAAAGACCAAATGCAGCTAGCAAATCCATAGTCAGGCATGCCAGAATCTAAATACTGACAATGTTTGACACTTTCAATTTCTGCAACAGCAGCATTGATTTAAACAGCAAGTTAGGCACCACAGTTTACTTAGCTTATATTTCATATTTTTAGGTCTTTAAAACTTCTGAAGAACACCTGGAAACATGCTACCATTTCCTTTAATGTTTATTCTCCAAAATCCTGCTGATTCACTCCATAAATTTTTCTTTGTACTAAAATTTAGCTTATACTATTTATTGTTTTCCTCATCTGGTCATTACTTTCATTTTTGATTTCTAAGAAATTCTACTACGGAGAAATTCCTTTACTCTGCAGTTTAATCAGTTTGATTTTATCCCATTTTCCTACCTGATGATCACAAGAGGCCTCTTGTAATATATCTTATGCTGAGGCTTATGACCTAGTAGTGTGGTGAAACCTTCAAAACTCTTCTTGATAAACATAAAGTGATACTTCAGAAGCACTTACTGGAGAGTGTGGTGGTGACTAATGGCAATGCAGTCTGTGTTTTGCATATTCTAGTCCCAGTAGACTGCTTGTGCCTTGCAGTGCTGAAGAGGCTTCTCCCCCATATAAATTCCTCCCATGCCTCAGCATTGCAGCTGCAAAGTTTTTGGTTTAGTTCCATCAACCCTCTCACAAATCTCAGCAGGATCTTTGAAAAGATCTTGCTATATGATTGTGAGAATTTTCTTTTCATCAAGACTCACACCAAGACTTGCAGTTCGTGTGCCAATAGCGCATGGTCATCTTGCAATATTCCAAGGCAGTTTTCCATGATACTCTTTCTGTTGAGTGAGATGGTCTATGCATCATAAATGTGGGGCTAATTTGAAAACGTGCTGAGATTAAACAAGGAGCTAAAGTTCATAAGGATAATGTTTACAGACAGGCCAGGTCAGCCTCATGAAATTCAGCAAGGCCAAGTGTAAGGTCCTGCACCTGGGTAGGCACAATCCCAAGCACAAATACAGACTGGGTGNTGGAAGTAGATGATCTTTGAGGTCCCTTCCAACCTAAACCATTCCATGATTCTATGGTTCCATGAGTACTAATTTATTATAAAAACTGAGTGGATGATAATGAAATATTTAGTATAGTTTCCTTGACAATCAATTTCTTACAGAATATCTCCTTTGGAAATATACATTTAAAAGGTTGTCACATCAAATATCATATGACATGCCTTTTGAGAATGGTCATAGCTGTTACAAAATATAAAAAAAAAACCAAAAAAAAACCCCAAAAAAGCAGTGTGAAAGAAATTCTCTCTGTGATTACAAGAACAATTGACTGGAAAGCTTTATCTCAATTCAAAGATGCTTTGGAATAAAAACTTAGCAATTATATAAAAGTTCTGATTAGAACATTCTCTTCTGCCTAAGCCCATGAGTTAAGACAGAATATAGCCTGGAGAAGAGGAGGCTCAGGGGTGACCTCATTGCTGTCTACAACTACCTAA
Source organism: Ramphastos sulfuratus (assembly GCA_013399055.1). Taxonomy (NCBI): domain Eukaryota; kingdom Metazoa; phylum Chordata; class Aves; order Piciformes; family Ramphastidae; genus Ramphastos; species Ramphastos sulfuratus. Next base: position 217,028 of record WBNM01005798.1, on the reverse strand, counting down.
AAGGAAGTTGTAGCCAGGTGGGGGTCAGTCTCTTCTCCCAGGCAACCAGCAACAGAACAAGGGGGCACAGTCTCAAGTTGTGCCAGGGGAGGTCTAGGGTGGATATTAGGAGGAAGTTCTTGACAGAGAGAGTGATTGGCATTGGAATGAGCTGCCCAGGCAGGTAGTGGAGTCACTGTCCCTGGAGGTGTTCAAGACAAGATTGGATGAGGCACTTAGTGCCGCAGTCTAGTTGCTTGGCTAGGGCTGGGAGATAGGTTGGACTGGATGATCTTGGAAGTCTCTTCCAACCTGGTTGATTCTATGATTCTATGAATATAAGGGAGGTAGTGGGAAATCACTTATTTATGGGAAGAACTATGAGGCAAGGACTAAAATAACTGCAATGATAAGGGAACATAGGAAACTTCAACATAGTGATCTACAATATGGATTTTGTTGGCAGTGTAGTATCTCAGTTTATTCAATTCCCAATAATTTGGGGAAGGTTAAATGCAGTAAGTATACAAATAAGCATAACAAGAAAAACTGTTCTTATTGTCGTTGCAGGACAGGTGATGTATGCCTGTAGTGGTAGGACAAAGGGGTATGGCTTCAAACTAGACAAGAGTAAATTTAGAGTGGATGTTAAGAGCAGGTTCTGCACCATGAGGGTAGTGGAACACCAGGACAGGTTACCCAGGGAGCTTGCTGAGGCCCCATCCCTGGAGATATTCAAAGTGAGGCTCAACAGAGCCCTGGGCAGCCTGACCTAGCTGAGGATGCTTCTGTTTACTGCAGAGGGTGTTAGACTAGATGACCTTTAGAGGTCTCTTCCAATCCAGACCATTCTGTGATTCTATGATTACCATCACATTTGCAATACAATTTTCAAAAGTTCTACCCTAATTCCAGCTACAGGAATAATACCAGTACTGGGCAGTCCTACTATCTGTTAGTGCTACTCTGCACTGCTGCTCTGCTATCCTGTCTACAAGAATTTCAGAATGTTCATGTACATGTTCTAATAGTGTATTTCTACACTTGAACAAAAGAATGCTAATAAAAGCATGCACGGTAACATAAAAAGTTTAACAGTTGCCTGGAGAGTTAAGGAACACATTTCCAAAAGTACATTACCCTTTCCTTAAGCTGCTTTTCTAAAATAAAATTTGTCACACAGGATTCAGAGGAGCCATAATTTGCAAGACCTTATTTTGGCAAATGGAGTAACTATTTACACAGTTCCCAGTCCAAAGCTGTCAATGGTTTAGTCTCGGATTTCTCAGAACAAATAAATTGTGGTAGCATCAAGCAATTGACCCAGGAACTGACCAGTATTTAAGTTCATCTAAAATTGCATCTCCCAAGGCCAGCACTCCAACCCACCTCATCTAAGAAATACTTGAAATTNAATCAGCACCCCCAGATCCCTTTCTGTTTGGCTGCTCTCCAGCCACTCCGACCCCAGCCTGTAGCTCTGCATGGGGTTGTTGTGGCCAAAGTGCAGCACCCAGAACTTGGATTTGTTGAAAGCCATCCCATTGGACTCTGCCCATCTGTCCAGGCGCTCGAAGTCCTGCTACAGAGCCCTTCTGCCCTCCAACCCACCAACATCTGCCCCCAGCTTACCACTCAGGACGTTGCATCAAAGCACACCTTCCAGATTCAACTGCTGTGCATCGGGAATGACAATTTGGTGTTTCACTGCAAAAGCAGAGTAGATCTGCACAAACAAGACAAATGTATAGTATTAGGAAATTGGAGCTCAAGGGCTGCTTAGAAAATTTGATTAAATTTTCACATTACTATTTTGGACTTACACACCCAACAACTTGGTTTTGCTAAGAGCAGTCTTTCTTTCAATCTGATCTAAAGCCAGCATCTGTTCACTGGAATCCCCAAAAGCTCAAAATCAAGTTTGCACAAGCAGGACCCAAACCAATTGCTTATACAGAGCGTCAGGATTTATAGTGTTACCTATAATAAGCATGGCCAAGAGCAAGGAAATATTACAGATGAAGATGAGTTCTCTTCTATCTGGAGGAAAATTAGCAAGATTTGAAAGGCTGCCTCTGTGTTCCTTTGCCTGGTAAATATCTACCATGTATTTGAAAAAAATGATTTGGGGATTATTAACCAGCTTGTATGCCCATAATGATTGCTTTTACTGGAAAGTTAAAATATAGGGAAGGTTTGAAGAGTACAACTAGAAAAGGTGATCCTAATCTAGGTAAATTGGGAGGACAACACAAAATTCCTTAATCTATACAATCTGTAAACCAGATGTCTGAGAGGAGAATTTAATTGCAATACATAAAATCTAATATGCTGCAGACACAGGCAATCCAGGTTACTATTTCTCCCCTGAAACAAATACTGCATAAAGAGGACATACTATAAATTGAAATTACAGAAGAACTCTAAGACACAGGGAAACAATTTATTCATAACTAAAAAATATTCTGCAGTACAAATGTACAGGAAAAAAAAAAAACAATCCCCACAGCAGTCTTCCAGAAATAATCAAATGTCATTATACAGGAAAGCTGAAAGAAAGAAGTATGCCCTAATTTGTCTGCTGTTTTTCATTAAATACAAAAATTTTAGGCCATTATTTTTTTTTTCATACAGCATATACATGTAAACAGAGAAGTTCAATTGTGTGACAGTTTGGAGACACAATAAAGAATTGCTGTAAGACCAGGAAATATTAAAGCTTGTGTGAGGGGGATGATATTTATGGCTGTGTTGAAATGTGCAGACAGCCACAACCTTACTCAGCCTATGCTCTAAGCTAACTGGGAGCATGCCAGATTTGGTCCAATGGTGTATAACCGTACAGTGTGCTTGAGGTAAAATGTTCTGCTGTGAGATCTGTCTGTATCCACCTTTGTAGACATGCCCTAAGTTGGGGGGAAAGGGGGAACAAAGCAAAACAAAAAAACCCCCAAACAACAGCGCTCAGTTTGTGAAAAATTCCTAGATCTTGGCAGCTAGTATCTCCAAGCATTCCTTGCATTAAACAAGCTCTAACCTTGGACTAAGCAGGGTTCACTGCAGTTTTCTCTGCATTTGTTCCTTCTACCATCTAGAGGCAGTGAAATACTCCTCCAAGGAGCCTGCAGCCTACTCCCTGGTGTTTGGGGAAGGATGAAAAAGAGGGTGCTGAACCTGGACCTTTTAATAACAGAAGGATGAGGCACACATGAGAACCCAGAGACCAGAGCAATAGTAAACATGTTTTGCACTGAAGGCAGAAAGGCTGTCTGGGATGAGACAGCAGGGAAGGCACACAATCAAACTGCCTGAAACCATGAGCTCCAGGAGCTGTGGCCACCATAGTGCTGAGCAGGGGTCCCAGTCCAGACTCTGAGCATCTGCCGGCGGCAGCTAGCTCTGAAATTTGTGGGCTTTTTACTCCTCTTGGCTGCTTTGCCAGGCAGGTTATGGTGTTATTCTGCTCATAACTGCTCTCGTTGCCTAGGAAACAGCATTATTGCTTGGCCCTGAGAGCAACTCATATGCCTTACAGCCCCTGCCTGGTGTCTCTTTGGGCTCCTACAACCCTACTACAACCCAGAACCCCATTTCAGCCCCCTGGTGCAGCCTGTCTCTGCCCCAGTTATGCCACAGCTGCGCTAGCCATCCATGGACCCTGCCTTGCCAAGTCCACACGTGGGCCACACACCAGTCCCATCCCAAGGGTGCTGCTCAGAGCCGAGGACTGCAGCTGTCCCTAGTCTGCTGCTTGGCCAAAGTGTGGCATGGGCCCTAGCTACCAAGCTCTGCTCCAGTCCAGAGACAACCCTGGGCCCCAACTCCCTGGGAGTCACCAGCAGACGCCATGGGTGTTCTGGGCATCAGAAAGTTTGTAGTGTAAAATCTCAAAGGCTCACAGCCATTATCCAGAAAAATAGGGAGGGGAAGAAAAAAAGAAAAGAAAAAAAACCAACCAAAAAAAAAACAAACAAACAAAAAAAAAACCCCAAACCCATCACCAAACAGAGAGGGAGAGGAAAAAAGAAGTCCAAATGTTAAAGACTGTAAATCACTTCAGCATCATCCATGCACTGGCTGTGAACCTGGAGCTCCACTGAAATAATAAATCTATTTAAAGAACAGGTGAGGTCAGACAGCTGTCTCTTCTTCAAAACTCTATAGAAATAAAATATTTTTATGACTGTTCTGTTGATGGAAATTTATTGCTAACATTTTCTAAGACAGGAGTTTCCGTGTTTGCCTAAGTGACTACTTAGTGGATGAGGAACATGAGTGGAACAGCATTCAAGTAGTACTTGGACTAAGTGATGAAAGACCTAAGTTTTAACTCCTATGGTTCAGGAAGGAGAAATTGGGAAACAATATTTTCAAGTCCATTTGTGGGCACCCAGCAAAGATGCATCCAGGCAGGTTTTGAAAGCCTCCAGAGAAGAAGAGTCCACAACCTCTTTGGGCACTCTGTCACCCTCACTGTAAAGTTTCTCCTCATGTTGAGGTGAAAACTGCTATATTCATGTTTGTATCCATTGTTCCTTGTCTTATTACTGCACATCATGGAAAGGAGATTGATCCCCTCCATTGACACCCACCCCTCAGATATCTATAGGCATTGATCAGATTCCTTCTCAGCCTTCTCTTCTCCAGACTAAACAGCCCCAGGTCTCTCAGTCTCTCTTCATAGGGAAGATGCTCAAGACCCCTAATCATCTTTGCAACTCTCCATTAGATTCTTTCCAGCAGGTCCCTGTCTCTCTTGAACTGTGGAGTCCAAAATGTCAAATCAGCACTTTTTTTGTCCCTAGTAGAAAGGGAATTTGAGTTTTTCAGTCCATATTCAGAGAAGTCTATTTTTTATTACTTAGATGACTATCTCTACTGTCTGTCAGTGGAATGAATCTATGGGAATACAGAACTTGGATTCCTTTACCTGTGTTTCCTGCTAGCTGTGTGGAGGTCTTCAGGGCCACCTAGCCAGTAGGAAACATAGATTGAGGAACTTATGTGGAATTGAAGCCATCCAAATCTGGGTCAATGTCTCATCATTAGTGCATCTGTAGAAGTTCTTCTCAGTAAATTAATTCAATTTATTCAGCTATTTTGATCACTTCTGCTCACCAGTTCATTCCCCAAATTGGCAATATTATGTAGAAATCACAAAGGCAGCACAGTAAATCAGAGTGTAGCACAGTTCAAGTCTTCAAAACAAATAACCTCCACATTCATTAAAAATATTGACAGTATGTTTCTCAAAGCTGGTAAAGCTAGTAAGGTGGTGCTGTTTATAACAACATGGCTAATCAATGCACATGCATCTTTTCCTGCAAGGTTGCTCAAAGTAATTAGTAACACTGATGTAGGGAATTAGAGAGTAAAACTGAAAAATAACTGATATCAGCTACAAACCACTCAAACAGAAGGACAGCAGGGTACAGAAAATTCTTGGCTAGAAAATACTTTCTTCATGGGAGATTTTAGCTGCTCATAAATCTGTTGGGAAACAGATATATCCGAGCATGCTGTGTCAAAGAGAGAATTTCATCATTTGCCAAAAAAAAAAAATAAATAAAGCAGCAAAACTGCCCTAGATCTAATTCTTACTGAGAGGATGGAGTTGCCTGAGGATATGAAAATAAAGGAATATCTTGGAGACAAGGACCATAAGTTGTCTAAATTTAGTACGGCAAATGATAGATCTATTGCAGAGTACAAAGACAAATGAGCAAACTTATATTAAGACATATAAGCTAAATTCTTAGCCATTTCAAGGTCAATATCAACATTGTCATTGACTCCAGGGGGTCTTGAATTTTATTTTTGATTAATAAAATCCATGTAAGATGACTGAAGAAGGATATTAAAATCTTCCTCTTTTCCACAAGATGGCTAAGGAGGCATATTAAAATCGTCCTCTTTTCTACTACTCTTAAACAAAGAAACAGCCAATATTGCTCCACAAGAAAAGAGCCTGAAATTTGGTAAAATAAGTACAAATTTCTACTGAAATTAGAAGATAATCACATTAGATTACGGTGTAGCCTCTGCCACTGTAGGATAAAAGTTGCAGGGAGGAAGAAAAAAAAAAATCATAAAAAAAGAAAATGTTTGGAAGCTGCAAGAACAAAAATGATTTAGTGTTCCTAAATTTCCTAATGAGAAAGAAAGGCCTTTCAATAGAACAGGAAGATTACATTAATAACAGTTCAGAATTATAAAGATGATGAACTGTTATTTAAAAATATGCTCTTAACAATAATAATAAAAAGAAAAAGAAAAGGAAAGAATAATAGAAGACAGTAAAGATAAATGCATACAATTAACAAAAAGGGCTTTGTATTAATTGACTCTTACAAAAGAGTAGATAAGAGCACATTTTACAGATTTGAACACAGCTGACTCAGCCATCCTCAGTGTTATTGTCCTCCTAATATTAAGAGATTCTACAAAAAGAAAATGTTTTGTGGCATTGACAAATATTTTCTGAAAAGCTATTGGAAGAACAGAGGAAGTTCATCTACAAGAAATGTTCAGGAAGCCTAGAAATTACCTTCTACCTGGATTAATCACTGAAGTCTTTGTCATGGAAGTCATGGCTCATTTTAAGTATCCAGGGGCACATACACATCTGAGAGTAAAGCCTACTAAAACAAAATAAAGCTAATAATAAATAAACCTCTTATCCAAGCAGGAACAGTTAAGGAAATTAATATCAGGAATAAAACTCACCAAAGTACTTGGTGTAAGTTAGAATTGCTAAGTATCTCGGTCTGTTAAATTTAGGATCAAATAGAGGATTGGGGAAATGCCACTGTTAAAAAAGAGTAAAATCATGAAGCTAACTCCTCGAAACTGAATCTTTCTGGAGAATCTTCTAAATGAGTTCAATAAGAAACCACGACTGCTTCATTTACATGATGATGACAATGAAAGTTTCTTTCTCAGCTGTCTTTATGTCAGTAAATAAATTTGGTTCCAACATTCTAACAAGAACTGCTGCACGCCTTCTTTTCTCACAATGCCTCTTATCCCTTTAAGCATTAACAGTTAATCTGCAGAGCATGATTTAGCTTGATTAACACTAACCATGTATCATTTCTTCTTCACTGGTTGACTTACTGAGAGGGAAATTTAATGAACTCGTTGCCTGGCTGTGTTAACCACCTTTAGTCTCAGTTTGAAACATAATGAAAAGCACACAAAATGCTCTTTCACTTTTACAAGTGAGGAGGTTCCTCAGCTCCGAGTGATCAGATGCCACTGTCACAGGAGTGACATTGAACTAAAATGGTAGCAGCTCCTGACCTCAAGAGAAACCCCCACGGGCACCAAAAAGGACATGCTTTCTATCCCTGGCTCATCCAAGACAACAGCAGGACTATATGTGACATGGAAAGACACAGGTATATAAATGTAAATAAATCTGAAGGTGGCAAATCACAGCCATTCAGAGATGCTTTAGAAGTACGAAAACCACTTGGACCAGTTGACTGTATGTAACTATTTTAGTTCTCAATACTAGTTAGTGATTTTTTTAATTGTAATTATATTAGTAATGTAGGGCCACAGGACAATAATTACCTGCATGTAGCACTGCTCTGCTATGAGGACAGGTTGAGAGAGTTGGGGCTATTCAGCCTGGAGAAGAGAAGGTTTCCAGGAGACCTTAGAGTAGCATTCCAATATCTGAAGGAGGCCTACAGGAAGGCTGGGGAGGGACTATTGGCAAGGTCTTGCAATGACAGGACAAGGGGCAATGGGTTTAAACTGGCAGAGGGAAGATTTAAACTAGATATTAAGAGGAAGTTCTTTCCAGTGAGGGTAGAGAGACACTGGAATAGGTTGCCCAGGGAGGTTGTGGCTGTTCCCTCCCTGGAGGTGTTCAAGGCCAGGTTGGACAAGGCCTTGAGTGACCTGTGCTAGTGGGAGGTGTCCCTGCCTATGGCAGGGGGTTGGAACTAGATGATCCTTGAGGTCCCTTCCAACCTCACCATTCTATGATTCTATATTTATTACTACATATAATAGAGACATCTAGTCTCTTGCTCTTCTATTTCTCCAACCCAGGCTCTTGCAGCAGCACCACTAATCTTTCTATAATTTCACTACTGATGTAACCAAAAAAAAAAACAAACCCACTCCTTCAACCTGAATTTTAAAAATGTTGTGGTCTGCAAACACAGCAAGAAATTTTGACAGATTTTAGGTCCTCTTCAAGCCAAGTTCATCCAATCCAAATTAGAATTACTCAAAGCTAGGAAAGTCATACTGCACCCTTATCGGCTTGGACTGATCTTGCAATACAGTTCTCACAGAAGCACAGGTGATCAGTGTGTTGCATTATATGATGATGTGCAAAAGGATTGCTGATAAATAACACTGGGACTCAAGAAAAGCTTCTCTAGAAATAATCTACAATATGACAAAATGAAGGCTACAGAGTCACTGAGATATTAAATACAAAAGACCTTTCCGATTTACTTACCGCATACAGTGTAACGGATTTATTAGCAGTTCCTATCTTTATGGTAAATGATGCATAAATGATGGCAAAGGTGTACAAGGGAACTGTAGAAAGAGTCTTGCAGAGTGAATAAATTGGTTGAGTGCCAGCTTTTCTAAGGGTGAATGCTTCCACTGCCTTTTTTAAGGTATATCATGCAATGATGGATGTAAAATTACAACATTTTAGAATGCCAGAAGTTCAAGGGAAGATTCCAAATTTATGAGGGACAACACTCTTATTCTAATAAACCAAACACACAGCAAACTCAGCCTTTCCATGCAGGACAATAATTTTTTCTATTTCAGGGCAGGAGAGGTGGGACAAAGCACCTTGTATGACCAAGAGTTTGACTTTACTGCATAAAGCTGAAGCTTAGATGAAGACTAGACAAAGACTTGTTTGTTGTTTTGGGGTTCGTTTTGTTTTGTTAATTTTGATTTCATAGTTGTAGCTGTATTTTTAAGGCAATCCTTTCCACATGTAATAATGTCATTTTAAAATGAAACCAGCATTCTGGTGAGTTTTCTACAGAATTCCTGGCCTCTTTTGCACCACAGTCTATTGCTGTTTCCACAGGGCTTTTATAATATGCGTAGGGAAAATGTCAATTCAAATTCAAAGACAGAGAATACCTTTTTTTGATGAAGCATCCTGTATATCATGTACTAGCTGGAGGTGTTCTCTGCTGCTTGACAGGGAACAATGACATGACAAGCAAGGAGAGAAGGAGCTTTTAACCAGTTTAATGTGCAGAGAGCTGGCACTCCCTGAAAAGCCATTTGCCTGCTATTTTTTTTTGTCTCTTTCCTTTGACTTATCATTACTCCTGTAATATACAATTTGGTCTTCTGTTTGTAATTTTCTGCTGCAGTGGCTCCAAAGGTTCAAAATAATCTCTTTCTATCTTCTTAGAAACAAGATAAGGAAACATGTATCTAAATAGTTTGCTTATTCCAAAACCTAAATGAGGTCCCACTTAGTAAACGTTTCACTGCTGTTCTATTCTTACTGCTGCTACAGAGGCCTTCCATGAGTGTTACAGTGCTTGTGCTCTGTTAATCTTCATACTTCCTGGAAATGATTTGGGCCAAAGGTATTTTTCATAAAAGATTTTCCAAGATTTGTTCTGCTAAGCAATGGTTTGGGAGTGGGGGGAAGGGGAAAGGTCAGAAGGTCAGAAAGTCATTACCCTCTTCTTATCAGAGAGAGAATCAGGCTATTAAATGTGAGGCAACACAGAATTCTACTTGAAGTTAAATAACATTTGAGCTGTTATCAGGCACATTACATGACATTACAGATAAAATTTAAGAATTGGTAAAGTTTCTACCATTCTTGCATGCAGTTTATTTTTCATGTTAAGCTTTCAAATATTGGGAGTTCACATTCAGTGCCTTGATCAAAAATGATAAACGAACTACTGAATTAGAAGAAGATGATGCTATTATTTTAACCAGTAAACTAACTCTGGGTTAATCTGGGTGTTATTTAGCCTATTGAAAGTGTTTTGAGTGACCATATGGTTTCTATTGTGAAATCAAGACACAGTTTTACTATGAATACAGATAATTACCCTTTGGACTTCAAACATTTATATGTGTCACGTTATGTTGGAACATTTTTCATGGTCAATAGGTTGAAAGGTTATAGAGTTGAAAATGTAAATCGAGTGTGTTGAAGTATCCAGTGTAATGATAGTACAATTCACTGCTGCTCTCTCTTGGAAAGAGGTAGTAATAACACTCAGGGAGCATGAGCGTGAGCAGTGTAACAGACTATTTATTTAGATTGTTATGGTAGAAGATTTTAATGTGAGACCTACAGAAATTCAGCCATAATGTATATTTCTAGAAAATCCCTGGTCTCTGGAGTTTGATTTGGTATATATGCACACCATATTTGGGGGACTAATTATAATGGTAACAGTAAAACCTTTCCATAAACTATGTGTGTGCGTGCCTTAAAGACAAGAGTATTGCTATATTCCCACCAATACATTCTGCTCTTGATTTAGGCTTGAAAGTCTATTTAATTTTACTCTCTGAGTGTAGCATTTGGCAATATTCTCTTCCAACAAGCCAGACATTATGTCTGCACTGAGGATGGCTGAAGGACCCAACAAGCATGTACAGAGAGAACTGACATCCTAACTGCCTGTGGCCAACTCACAGCAGCCCTAACAGCACCTATCAGGGCAGCTCTCATCAGCTCAGGATACCACCCCATCAGGAGTTCTAACAGGAGTTCTCTTAATAACTTAGTACACAGAGAGAAAGCTAAAGGTGCTTCTGGTTCCAGGCCTAAAGAAGTACATTTTCACCCTGCCTTAACAACTGGAGGCATATTAGGTGAGGTGAACAGCTTCTTTCTTTGTCCTTGTGGATTTTGTAAGATGCTGAGAGCTAGGGGTACATTTTTCAGCAAGACAGTTCCTGAACCTGAGCTTGTTTTGCTGGCATGCATTTCTCCAGCATGGAGGTACCCTAGTGTTAAGTGTAGAATGCCTGTGTTATCTGTTCTAGCCCCTAACAACTGGGGAAATATTTGACTTAAACCAGCTTTGATTTAAATTATTAGTCATTTTTGAGTATTTAATGTGCATTAACAAACATTCTGTGACTACTCTTCTATGCATGTCGATTTCATTATATTTTAAATATATCTTTCTATACATTGTATTGGATTTTTCAAATTATTCCCCATGCACAGTAAATAATTAAATCCCTTTTTTTCCTTGCCCACACATGTGCTTTTTGTGATGGAAACCATTTTAATTACAGCACATCTCTATTCTTGCTATTTCCTGTTTCCAGAAACACACACAATAAAGCAATTTTTAGCAGTACACTCAAAATATCTTTTGATTTGCTCTTTACACTATTGAACCACATCCAAAATTATTTCACTTATCTATTGCTTTCCATGACAACCTGTTTGTTGGGGTTTGGGGTTTTTTTTTATGTGTATGTGTCTTGGTTTGGTTTGGTTTTCATTTTTTGTATGGGTTTATTTGTTTGGGTTTTGCCACTTTCCAGAAGTGTTTTCTTGCTTCTGATGAATTACTTCTTTCCTTCTTTCCTTTCCATTGTATGTGGCCACTTCCTGTCACTATCAGTCTGGGAACTACACCAGGTTATTGCTAATATCAAGAAACTTTTCCTAAGTAAAGGCAATGAGCAAAAAATTCATTCCTCCATGATAAACTCCAAATACTCATATTTCTGGGTGTTATCTCGAAGCAGGATANTTATCTTGAAGCAGGATAAAATGTTATTTTTTTTTTTCCCCCAGATTTTAAGGGTTTGTTTTTGGGCTTGGGTTTTGGGGTTTGTTTGTTTGTTTGTTTGTTGGTGGTGGTGGTTTTGTTTGGGGTTTTTGTTTGGTTTTTTTGTTGATGTTGTTGTTTGGTTTTTTGAGGTTTTTTGGTTGGTTGGGTTTTTTTCATTAGAAAAGATTTTTTTTTTTTCAGGATTTTCACTTGAATATGTAGTCTTACCTCAAGTCAGTTCAATCTTAATATATATGGCCTATAGTAGTTGCTGGTTTGGTGTCTAACAGACTCTTTAGCTGGACTTGAATTTATAAAACCCCACAACTGCTGAGTGGTCAGTGTTATCATGTTATTTAAAAGATGAATTCCCATGAACCCACGCAGAGTTTCTGAAATGTTTTGGATCACTTCAGGTAGAAAGCAGTTTTATTTTGTATTAACTGAGATTTCCTTCCAGTTTTCCTTATAGAAAAAATGAATGTCGCTGACCTAGTTGAGCTGTGTTAGTGTTATAGAACTGCCACTTGCTGTTTAAAATTTTAAGATGAAAAATTATTGAGCAGCTTTCCCAACTATTACCATTAGTTCTCTTTACTGTTTGTGCTACTCTAATATTAAAGAGGCACAAGCTGAGAGCAAAGTCGTATTTTGTGAGACATTATAAAAATATGTGAGATCTCTTCCAAGAGAGTTTAGAGTACCTGTGAAGAAGATAAGATTGAAGAGGGGAAGCAGAAGAAATTGAAAACTGATGGCAGAACCAGAAATAGGAAAGTTTTATTTTATTTTTGTTTTATTTTTAAATATCAATTTGTCATTCCCTCAAAAACAGACTTTTTGCTTCTTTTTTTTTAATACATGCATTTCATTGATTTTCTTACATGTCACATCACTTTTTTTCTGTGTTTTTCCTTTCTTATTCTTTTTGGCTTCCTTTCTCATTCTTTTTTTCTTCCTTACTCAAATATGAAACTCTGAAATAATTTTCCTAAAACATTCAGTTGTACCATCTCACTTAATCTATTCTGTTTAGGTTTATATAACAATTCCTGAAGCAGTATCTATTATTTTTATCTGAAGGAAGTAGTCTTTTCTATTCCACTCATAAAAGGTTTTCAGTTTTGCCTGGACTTGTTTGTTGTTATTGTTTGCTTGTTTGTTTAATCTTTATTGTTTGTGTGCAGACATAATTTCTAGAATCCTTAATTAGAGATGCAAAAACTCTTGGGGAAAAAGGAAAAAAAAAATCCTTGAAGATTTTATGACTCAGTAGAGGAAACAAATTATCATGCTTTTCTTTTAATGGGGAAAGGGAAGAAAGGAGCTACCAGAGCTCTCCAGAAGCTGTGCCTTACCACCAGCTGCTGTTGGAGATGCGCCTAGAAAGAGGTGACAATTACATTTTGCACTTTGAATGAAATTTTTGCTGAATGCTGCCTTTACATAGAAACAACTGCTGCATGGAAATATGCTTTCGAATACACAGGAAACCTTTTCTGCTTATGAATTTTCAAGTCACTTAAGAGATCACCATATTCTAGATCACACCAGAATAGAAAGTCTCCTGGAATTTGGCCCTGGCCTGTCTGTCACTGTTTGTGTCTCTCTCTGAGTCTTTCATGCTCTATGAAAATGGGGCCACAACTTCAACCTCTTCCTTCAACCAAAATGATTATTTTTTTTTTGCCGTTCAAATACTCATTCCTATTTCTCTCCTAATAATCTTATCTTGCTGATAGTTTGACTAAGCTCATGTTGTATTCAAAACTGTTCCCTAATTAAAGTCCAATTCCAGCACTCCTCTTCAGCTACTCAGTGCTTCTGCACACTGTGAAGAAAGATATTTTTAGAAAATATGGGCCACTTAATTCCCGTTAAGCTTTCTGTAACAGATGGTATAGTTATTTGATTTATGCATTCACCTTCACGTGGTCCTGCTGACTGCCAGGTTTTTTTTAAACCTCCAAAATTCTTTTTTGTTATGCACGGAAAGTTCACTCTTTCCACTGCATGAAATATTAGTTTTAAGTTAGAAAATCTAAGTGCGTGCAATTTTCACGTTACTGAAATTGTGCACGGTCTGGTGATTAATTGTATTGTCTTGATCACAGCCTCAGCCTGATGTTCAGGGCTCATTACATCGGGAGGAATTCAGCAGAACACGAATCTTAACCAGGTGTGGCTTATTAAAGTGGCAGTGCCCAATTTAAGACCATAAAGGATTTGTATCAAAATTGATGCTTTTAGCTACCTTTCTCTCCCTGGATTGTAGATATGTAACACAAAAAGGACAATGTGGCTTGCTTATGAAAATCACTCACATCCATCATGTGAACATGCAGTTCAGATCTGTTCTTCCCTTGAGTGGGAAGAGTTGCAATATGCCTTTGTATAACTGGAACGCATTCAGAGCAAACATCTTCAAAACTTTCCTAACACAGTTGTGACATCATGTATTTCTCATCTCTCAGGAAAATGTTTTTCTTTTCTCTGAAGATGCCCTTACAGCATCAGTACAAGCACTGAGGGAAGGCAGATCTTGTGGGAAGTTATCGACAGCATTTACCTTGAATTCAGCCCAGACTTCATATTTCTATTCCACACTTTACGCAGTCTAATCTGATGAGGGGGAAAACAGCAGTGTGTGTGCGAGGTAGGTAGGTAGGGGGGGTGGGTGTGTGTGCTCCCTAATATGCTGGTGGTAAGCTGTCAGGTGGACAGCAAGGCTCATTAGCTACAGAGAAGACAGCTTGCTGTTTCTTCAAATTTTGGGAAGCTTTCAGAACAAAGAAGATTTCAAGTGGGATTCTTACCCCACTCTTAAGCTTCAGATAAGCCATGTGAGTTGGGTGTGCTTTTGTTGCTGCTTCATGAGGAACTACATCCTGACTCTTTTCTGCCTCAGAAATGTGAGTAAAACTGTACACCTTGTCAGAGCTATAGAAAACAAAGTCCAGGTGAAGGGGCTACATTTGAAATTGCAGTTTGCTGCCGTTTCATCATGCTCTATTGGCATCAGATGAAAGTATCAAATGCAGCCATGCATTCCTCAGTTATAAAGTTTAAAGTAGCTGCTCCTTGCAGGTCAGTGGTGGTTTGTGCTTTTTTTAAACCTAACAAGTATTTTCCTACTATTAAGAATAGGACCTGGCATGCTGTGAATCTTTCAAATAAATGACTTTTGTGACATTGTTTATGACTACAAAGGATTAGATTTGATGACTTGATACCCATTTTCTCATAGTATGTGCCTCTGAAGTGCTTACAAGCAGCAGACTGTGTGGGAATTCCAACATCTCAGTGGAAATATTGAATGCTTAAAGATAGCGGTTAACTAGCTTTCTCGTTAGGGAAAGTAGGGAAAGAATCAAAATATTGTTGAAATGCAATTGAAACTTAATCCTCAGCAAAAACAGAACTTTACACAAGGTGATATTTTCATTTTTTTTTTATTCTCTACGCCTTAGCCCTAGCCCTAAATGAGCTGCAGACAAGCAGAGAACTACCTTGTTCTACATCCACGGGAAGAATAATCTGATATGCTTTCAGTAGTTAATGAAGGGGAGGTGATAATGAGAAGCAATTAATGATAAAAAAGCCATTGGAAATGTAGGTTGTCATTTCAATGCCTTCTTGTCTTTATTCCCATTACGATTGTATTTAAATTCTCCTTAGTACTTAACACTTATGGAAGCAGGGGTATATACTTTTTGAAGGAAGTCCGTTCCTCAGGCTGTGTATGTGACAAAAGCATGGATTCATTATTTATATGTGGCCGATCAAGGAGCTTGGTGGTGGATTCTCCTTATCTGAAAAGGAGTAAGTCAGTGAGTGGAAAATCAACCTTGCCAATTGCCATCGTTATGGGAAGTTCATACCAGGAAGAGGGAGACCAACGACGCCTGCTACAAACAGCAGGTCTGACGTGGGCTGATTAGAAAGGGAATTCCCAGGCAGAGAATGGTGAAAGAAAGGGCAGGTGCATGTCCTGGCAGGCTTTAAACATAGGAGAATACACTTGAAAGTTTACACAGCTTTAGTGGAAACAGAGCCTCAGGCGTTAGTGAGACTGTCCAAAACACAGCCCGCAGTAGAAGTAGTGCAGTTTCAGAGCGTAAGAGTGATGCTTTGGTGGGCAAGAAAGGGAGTGCAGGGTCGTATGGTGAGCTGCCCTAAGGTGAAGCAATACACTATGTGCATGCATTACACTGACTGGGTTCCCACCTGGAGTTGTTAACTGCACACTAAGACTCTCTGTCCCTCTGTCAAGCTTATCATTCCTAATTTTTGTGTGGACTGTTCCTTTTGCTGCTGCTTAGTGAGTACAGAAATCTGAATTGTGGCTGTTTGTGATATATGTTTCTTTAAGAAGTTGCTCTATAGAGATATCTACGAATTAGCATGTGTATCGTGAGACAGAGAGGTTGCCATGGTAAGTACACGTTTTTTAATTGAATAGAAGACTAATAGGCACATAAAACCTCCATAACTTGTTGGCACATAAATTACCTCTCCTGGGGCTGTAAGCAATTAAACATACTTCTTTTCTGAAATTCTTTCCAAGTCTTTTTTCTCTGTTTTTGTTTAGATCGCAGCATCTCACATTTCTTTCTCCTCTTCCTTCAGCAATGCTTCTTGGTTTTCTTTTGTCCCTTTCAGATTACTCACTCTGTCTCTCTCTCTTTCCTGCTTTCTCTTGAATGTCATATAATTCACAGAGAAGAGAAATAAAGAAGATTCTGAGCTGTAAAAGGAGTCTGGTTGTTTGTTGGTGGTTGTTTTGTTTGTTGGTTTTTGGTTTCGGGGTTTTGGGGGGGGGGTTGTTTTTTTTTGTTTTTTGTTTGTTTTTAGTTATTATCATTTTAAAATCATAATTTGGTAACTTTGGGATTCACGGAGTTCCATAAGTACAAAATAGCATGAGGCTTATCCAGCATTACTCACATATATGGATAAATAAATAGAAGTGTTTCTTAAATACAAAAAGGCATGTTCAAATCAAACATATGTGTTAATATACTGCATATATATATATGTAGGTGTTTTAATAATCACCTTTATGCAGCTCCCTTAAGGCCAGACATTCTCAGAACATAAATTTATGGAAGTTTGTAACTTTAGAAAGCAGAGTAGTGTTGCTGTGCATCTTGTTTCCTTCTTTTGCTTCATTTGAGCTCTTCTGATTAAAACTGCCCCAGAGATCTGACTATGGGCATACTTTATTTTGCTTTTCCAGTGGTGTAACAAACACATTATTTGCCTGTGTGCATTGTTTCAAAAGTGGGCATTGTCTCTAATCTCTTAAGCAACACAATAAGTCACAAGCTGTGGCATTACCATCTCATTCTAATTTTTAAAGACTTTCTTTTTTTTTTTTTTTTCCTTTTCTGGTTACACAGATGTTAGAGAAGCAAATCAAGACAAGGTTATTTGTACTTGCCCATACCTCAGCTTTTTTTAGAAACCATGTTGAAAATTTTTCAACTAAACATTGTATTTCGTAAAGAGTGCTGCCCTGAAATCACTGTGGCTTGAACAATAAGAAAATTCAGGACTCCAGGAGGCTAGCACAACAGGATATCCATAAGTAACAACGCCTACTTATCAACAAGGGGTGAGCTTTACAGTCTTGCTCCTGGCTGTGACAAACGGTGAGCAGAATTCCTAGTGAGCCAGAGCACAGTGAATAAATGCACAAGGTAACTCTGAAGAAAAATTAGGCACAACACACTTGGTTGGTTCCTTTGCACAAATCAAGAGCAATTTAAAGCAATAATGACTGATAGCTTTCTACAGACATCCTGACATTTATCTTACTGCAGTACAGAGTTCATCCACCTTTGCTTTTTTTGTTGTGATTTCAGTGTTCATTTTTCCCAATATTCATTTTTTATGATGTAAGTGGTCACGTCTTGAAGGAACAGATGAGCAGTTGGGCTTTTGTTTTGTTGGGTTTTTTTTCCTTTCTCCTGAGCAGTTCAAAGACACTTTTAACATTATGGTGTAGATTGAGGTATTACAAAACAATGTTTTTTACAGATTTAAAATAAAATGCAAACCACTATTGAGTGACAAACGGCACAGACACAGTTGTTGCCACTCTGTTTAACCTCTGTTTGTCAATAGGGTGAACAGTCATAATTCAAACTTGTTGAAATAATTAACATGTCCCAAATAGGTTCAGTGTCAAGATCTGAGAATACCAGCATGACTAGTGTTTGCCAGCTGTGTCTGTGTAATCAATATTTTCTAGAAGTGTAATGAGAAATAGCTTGTTTATATCCCCCCTTTGGCCCAAAAAATTAATTGCTGTTTGTAGTCTTGTAGATTTGATTGCACTAGGAGGAAAATGGAGAGTATAGGCAGTTGCATGCATCGATGCAACATGTTTCTAGTTGGAAAGAATTTACACAGTCTGGTTTCTTGAAACAAACACATTGCCAGCCTTCCCAGGGCATAGCAATCTTTGGGTCACAGCTCAATTGCTCTGTTCTCTGTTTGGACTATTTTCTCAACTACTTTTCTCCCTAGCGCTTTCTCTTGCAGTTGTAATCAGCCTTTCAAAGTCTCCCTCACCAACTTGATATCAGTATGGATCTCCCTGACCACCTCGATTGCTCCCACAACCTATTGCTTTGGGTGGCAAATTCAAGTGTTTCCTTTTAACTGTAGGCAGGCAGGGCTGTCTGTCTCATCCCAGCCATCTGAAGAAGTGATGTTTATCACAGTTAGAGCTTCGTGTAACCAAATGGGTGCTGTTCAGTGGCACTTTTGATAGTTTCTATTAACATGTTACTGTAGTAGAATTTCATCTATAGGTTGGGGACTGACCTCTTGGAAGGCAGCGAAGGGGAAAAGGATCCTAGTTGATGGGAGGTTGATCATGAGTCAGCAACGTGCACTTGTGGCCAGGAGGGCCAATGCCATTCTGGGGTGTATTAGAAGAGCTGTGGCTAGTAGGTTGAGAGAGGTTCTCCTGCCCCTCTACTCTGCCCTGCTGAGGTCACATCTGGAGTACTGTGTTCAGTTCTGGGCCCTCCAGTTCAAGAGGGACATAGAACTGCTTGAGAGAGCCCAGCACAGAGCCACAAAGATGATTAAGGGAATGGAACATCTCTCTTATGGCAAGAGACTTAGGGAGCTGGGGCTCTGTAGCTTGGAGAGGAGGAGACTGAGAGGTGACCTCATCCGTGTTTACAAGTACGTAAAGGGTGAGTGCCAGGAGGCTAGAGCCAGGCTCTTCTCAGTGATGCCTGATGACAGGACAAGGAGCAATGGGTGGAAGCTAAGGCATAGGAAGTTTCATTTAAACATGAGGAGGATTTTTTTCACTGTGAGGATAACAGAACACTGGAACAGGCTGCCCAGGGGGATTGTGGAGTCTCTCTCTTTGGAGATATTCAAAACTCACCTGGACGCCTTCCTGTGTGGTCTGCTCTAGGTGATCCTTCTCTGGCAGGGGAGCTGGACTGGATGATCATTCAAGATCCCTTCCAGCCCCTGACATTCTGTGATTCTTTGAGGTCAGTTATCCAGCACACTAGAAACGTTGCTTTCTATTGGAGAAATAACAGAGCATAGCAACGCTGATCAAGCTTGAGATCTTTGAGTCATATGGCTAGTGCAAAGAGGAAGAACCTGAGACAAGCAAGGATAATTCTTCGTTTTTGCTAAGGGCATTGACATTGTGTAAAGACTTGTAGCTAAACAGGTGTTCCTATGGGACTTTGAACATAGGACAACACATTTTATATTGGTGTGGTAAACTATATCAGGCACTAATCTCACAACTCAGTAGCAGCTCTCATATAGAAAGCAGTTAATTTCACTGAATGTTTATAGCAATTTTCAGGCTATGCACTGCAGGAACTAGATTCCCAGATAAGATTTCTGGATTTTTTTTTTTTAACAAATCTCAGCTACAATCTGAGAATGGTAAACAGAATAGATAGTAGTCCTACACTGCAAAGAGATTTTCTGTTTGGAAAAGGTTTTCTATATAGAAGGTTTTTTTCACATAATAGACTTATGTGAAGCTTTCTGTAGAACTGCTAAACTGTTCATCACTGTATACAAGAGAATTGCAGCTTTAGGTTTTGGTCAATAAATTCTGAAACTTTACCCAATACAAACTGAAAAAGTTGAAATCATACAGATCTTTAGGTTTTAGTAAGCAAATGTTTAGCTGATGTGAATTGTCTGCTGCTGTTTTCCTAAAATTATATTAAACGAGTTTATATATTCTCCAAATATTATCTCAAGTGTAGGTGCTCTTGGTTTTTGAATGGACACTTACCATATATAATGATATTTAAAGAATCAAACAATATGAAAAAGAGAGGCAATACATTGGGATTTCTGTTTTGAACATCTTGCCAACATTAATGCCACCTTCCTGGGGAGGCCTTACTGAGTTTTCAACACATCTCACTGACTATCAGATTCCTTCATGGCTGGCAGCAACCAGCCCAGCACTAGCACAAGGTACTCTTTCGTGCAGGTTTGTGTGATGGAGATGAGAGCTATTTCCCTGCACACCTGTGAGGTCATTACACTAATTCTTGAGAGGATTTAGTTTAAAGGTACTCTAATGTTGTGTCCTCTCTGTCCCTTGCTTCTCTGTCAACACTCCTTAAAATACCATTGGGTTATCATAGAGGAATGCTGCACCAGACCTTTTGCTTCAGATGAGCTGCTAAATCATGTTCCTTCTCCTAACACTGCTGTTTCTTAGCTAAGATTATGCAGCTTAAACTTGGGCTTTACTACTGTGACTGCTCTTGTTCTGGCCAAAATAAGTCCATTTATACTTTTTTTCCCCCATCTCAAATTACTGCTTTTTGTTTGGTTGGTTTTTTTTGTGCTGAAAATGTAGCTGTAAATCATAGTCTTTTCAAATATACAAGGCCTGATCCTGATGTCTTTACTTATACTGAATAGGATTTGAATCAAATAAGCTTACCTACTTTCTATTCAGAATGAGAATATGAATCTCATCACTTTTTGAGAGTGATTTGTTCAATGAAAATTGAATATATTCATGTAGAGCTAATTTGTTCAGAACTGGTGATAAGGTGGTATGTATGCATATGATGTGCCTGTGTGAGCATAAAACATGAACTGCAGATTATCATCCAGAAAACTGATGTCAGTGCTGAACTTCACAAAGAGATGTAAGAATATTATGTAAGACAGTTGTCAAATACTGGAACAGTATCCCCAGGGAGGTGGTTGCATCACCATCACTGGAGGTACTTAAGTGACACATAGACTTGGTGCTAAGGGAATGGTTTAGTGCCAGACTTTGTAGAGTTAGATAATGGTTAGATTTGATGACCTTAAAGGTCTTTTTCAAATGAAACAATTCTGTGATTCTATGCTTATCTGTTTAAGTGTGAACAGAACCTTGCTGCACAAAGGAATTAAAATACCTGCATCTAGACTCTCTAGACACCAACAGTTATCTTGGTTTAGAATGATATAATACAGATGAGAGGTGTAGAAAGAGTCAGTTAATATTTACCATGATGAATGTTCTATATATTTCTTTGCAAAAAGGTTCCAGGTCTTGTACTATTGCTACACATAACAGTTTCTTTTCTGTGAGCAATTTTGTTGTTGCCAGTGCAAGAGAGGACAGTGAATAGATCTTAAGCACTTCATCAAAATTTCCTTTCTATCACCACTCAGCACTTCACTTGACTTAAATAAGCAAATTAATGTGCCACTGGAGACTTTAAAAGCAGTTTTCTCCCTCTGCCCCCAGGTGTTTCTTCTGCTGTAAAATAATTTAGCCATGTTTTATCAGCACATTAATAGTAAATGCTTATTCAGTAATCCTTCTTGGCAACATACATTTGATGTATCTACTATTGTGTAATATTGACTCGGATGGAAAGGAAAACTTTCCTCAATAAGATACCTGAGAATAAGATACTCTTGCTCTTGTGGTGGCCTAAAATCCTTTATATCTAGAAATATGGGATAAATTTACAGTACACTTGTGCTAGGACATGTGTTTATTACAACCTCTTTCATTTACAGTAGCGATATATAAAAGTGTCTTGGCTTTGCAATGTTTGCTTAAGATCTATGACATGGAGCTGATTTATGGAAAACACAGAACATCAAACTCCAGAAACCTAGATCCTCTCAAAATGTTGTATTTTATTAACCAAATTAGTCAGTTCAAACTTTTCCTCTTTTGGTAGCCTAACCTACATCTAGAGTATGACTGCTGTCTGAACCAGAGTTGTGTGACTGTTTCTTCTGCTGTGCCATGCATGGGCATCTGTAACCTTTTTTTTTTTTTTTTTTTTTACCTAGCAAGTACCTGAAGGAACAGGTCCAAGTAGCATGAATATATCTAGTTTTCCATTGTAAAGTAATATCAATGGTTTAAAAGACCAAAGTTAGCTTTGTTTGGTTTGTGTCTCTACGCTTCTCTGCTTTATACAGGGAACTTCTACTTGTTTCATGTACCAAAGCATAAACATAGAAACTATAATAAAAAAAAATGCATAATGGTTCTCAAAGTTCTAGAAGTTTTCTCAGATTCTGTATTTAAGTGTTGGTTTGGATGGTGAATTTCTCAAGGCAGTTTTTGGAAGTTCATCTTTTTAGAATAATTAATTGTGAAACGTCTCTGTTACATAACTACACCAAAGGACATGTTTGTCCTTGCACTTGCTGTTGATTCATTCTGAAGTGTGTGAATAAAAGTTGCTGATCAGGAGGGCCTGAAACCTTAAGACTGGATTTAAGATGATGTTAATGTGGAGAAAAAAAAAATTTTTTTGGAAAGACTTATAATTAGTGACCAGAGCCCATTATGTGATTTCTATGCAGTATGATCTCTTCTGAATCCCAGAATCTGTGCCAAAATTTCTACAGCAGAAGCCAAAGAAATTGATCTTTAGTATAACAGGCAGCTAGTGTTTCTCTGCCATGGAAAACTGATAATGATGATAGAAGAGATGCTTTGTGTAGCTTGGTGTATGAATGGCTCTCAGGCAGCAGAATAATCCCTTTGGGCCTTGCATGTTGAGGTCATGTTAGGTTGGCACTCAGGAAGCTACTTATCAGTTGTCCAAGCAGACACAAGCCCATCTATTTCTTCCTCATAGCTTCTCTTTTCTTTCCATGCATTTTAAACCCCTTGAAACTCCTTTTATTCCTTTGTGAAATAATCTAGGGGAGGGACAGGGAATGCCAGGGGTTGGACTGGGTTTCACTTTTCTGGGTCTCTAGATGCTTTGGATATTTAAGAAGCCTAAAAATATCATGTTCAACAAAATCACAAGCAGTGTCTTTATGTAACACAGCTTCCTGGTCTATCAGTTTGTCATAAAGTGACAAATACGACAAATACTTGGTCTAAATATTTTTAGTATAATTAATTTAAGCATGGTTAAGCAGTTTCATAACAAATGACATTCACTGATAGGAAGTGAACATTTGTGACATTTGATGCAAAATGACTTCTTGTCGTATAGCCACTGATTAATATTTGTAACAAGGTTTATGCTGTTTGAAATGTTCCCTGCTCAAACACATAATCTCTTGACTCCAACAGTTTGTCTATTTTAAAGCAACTTTTATTCTAAGCTAATAAACATATACCTTTTTTATGTATTTCAAGGCACTGAGCTGAGTCCTCCTCTAATGAGTTCTTTGCCATCCTTTTTAAGAGCTTAGTGCATTGAACTATGCAATATTGTGGCTATGTGTCTTTACAAGGTCTTAGGTCTTGTGTGGTCCTTAACCTTTCTCTGCACATATTAATAGAATATTATACAATAATAGTAATAACACAATCTTCTAGGGGATATAAAATGCAATGTAATTGCCAAGTCCAGAGGTAAGATTGCCCAGAGGAAGGTATAGGTGGCAGCCACACATGTTGTGGTAATCCCAGGTGTCCACTCCAAAAAAGGAAAGGAACCCACCATCTGCTCTCCCCTGAAGGAGTACATTATTTCTCTGATATCCTGTAAGAGTATGTAATTAAGTCCCAGTACCTCTGAGAATTGTTTTCTTGAGGCTTCTTAACCAAGCTGACTATTCTGACTTGGTATTATCCAGATGACTGTAAGACCTGCTATGCAACATCAAACACGTGATATGTTCAGTGCCACACTAAGAAGTACAAGGCTGGGAACATATTGTGACATGTAAGACAACTTAAATTGCACAAATTAGTCAACAGATGCTATAAAGACTCTTGATTGTACACCTGGGTCTGTGTATTTCCACTACTCCAAAACTTGCAGGATTAAGACAGATCCTCATTCTACAATGACACATTTAACGACACCATTGAAGGCAATATCTCTGGCTACACTTTTTGTGCATCTGATGCATGACTTTCTTAGGCTCCAATCCCTTTTAAACAGAAGATATTCCTTTTCCCTGTAACCAGCTTCTCATTTCAGCTGCTTTCAGTGTAACAACACAGAATCGATAACTTCATAGTAATATCACTGTTCTCATCTGCAATCCAATATAAAATAAATATCCAGGAGAAACAAGGGAAAAAGAGGGACCTAACTATCATCAAATTAGTTCACTGAAATTGTAATCTGAATTTCTTTTGTTATAATTTTAAGATGCAGCCAAATATACAGTGCAATGCTTAGTATACAGGAGACACTCAAAAGGCAAAAGGGAGTGGAAAAAAATCTTTTTGCCTGGAGACTTACAGAAGCCTATTTCTTAACCTGCTGCTCAATCTTCCCTTTTTTGGGGTAATGTCTTCATTTGAGGACACTTTGTGCAGATTAATTTAAAAAGTAGGAGAAAAAAAATTGCAGAAAGATAATCTAACCTCACAGCCGGCTCTTACCATTACAGGCTCAAGATGTTGTGCTCTTAAAAATGGCAAACTGCTGTCATCACACTTAGAAGCAGTTTCAGAGGTGACATTCTCCTGGCAAAGGTCATCTGCTGTTGTACAAGGCAGGTTAGTACATCATTTTTTTGTGAGATTGGAGTGCAGAGTGCATCAGCAAAGCTCTCTGAAACACATCAAGGTATATTATCTTTTCAGCAAAGCAAGGAGGATAATAGCTTTCCAGGTTCTGGCATGGCTGGTGAGCATCCATGTCCATCAGTGGCAATGCTCTGCATAAGTGGTTGCCACACAAAATGTAGAAAATTTTCACTAGGGAATATCCCCCAGAACAGCACTATATCTCACAGTATTTTTGTCTGAATCCATGCACTATTCAGGACAAAAGACATGGATGCAGTGGGTTATAATTTCAAAGTAGTAGCTGCATTTTTATCATAAACTATGGATTACTATTACTGGGATTCAGGCAGAGAGATGCTGAAGGTAGGTCAAATACAGTTACCTATGATAATGCACCATTTGTGCACACATGTATATATATATGTGCATGCACAGTATTTATTTATATATGTGCTGGTTTTCATTGTCTACCCAAAAGCTCTTCTGCCTAGTCACTGCAGGTCAATCCTCCCAGTCAATCAGAAGATGAAGTAGGATGAGGAATGACATTTTTTTTTTTTTTTGCTTGGAACAGTTTTGCTTGGAATTATGAAGGATAGAGCTACTAAGTACATCTCACCCTGAAAGACAAAATGTTGTAATACCCTTTCTTTACTTAATCTCTTTTCTTACTGAAAAAACAAAAGGCTGTAAACCCACTTATAATTTTGCAGTTTTGCATAGTAACACTATGATTTTTCTCTATATTGGTAATTACATTTTTTCCAGTTGTCCTTGTTAATTGCTCAGGAAAATCCAGCTGTCATACAAATGCCATCACAGGTTATTGCATGCCTTGTGTCAGCCTTAACTATGACTCTTTTAAGATANAACCTTACCATTCTATTCTATAATGCCAAAGGTTAAAATCTCTTCAAAACAAGAATATTTTCAGTAAATAAACTTGTGAACAGCATAGTCTTGAAAAATTCTTCTCTTTGTGTGTGATCTTAGGCTATTTTCAACAGTGAAGAGGCAAAAAGCTAGGAGGAGGAAGGACTCTCCACTGATGTATGGGTATCTTTCAACTGTAGTGAATCGATTTTGGTTACAGTAACTGAATAATTGACCCCCATGCCATAACCAGAAGGTTTAGCAGTGATATTTGTAGGACTATCATGTATCTATTAATGAGAAAGATGGAGACAGACAGCATGGTAAAAATGTCTGTGTTATGTGGCCTTGTCTTTATGAAGCGATCTGGGAGAAAGCTGTCCGAAGATGAGAGAGTTAGCCACGGCAATGAATCAAAATGTGTTGAACCATGATGTCTAGACTTCATTCTTGAAATATCTGTGTCCTGTTCTGCCCTGTCTGGCTTCTGCTGCTCTTATTGGGATAAATTGCAAAGCTACTGCTCTGGTTTTGTCTGGAAGAGAGTTAATTTTTGTTGTAGTAGCTGTTGCAGGGCTTTCTGATTTGTGCTGGAAACAATGCTGTTAATTCAGGGATTTTTTATTATTATTATTATTGCTGAGCAGTGCTTACATAGT
This sequence comes from Ramphastos sulfuratus, assembly GCA_013399055.1. Taxonomy (NCBI): domain Eukaryota; kingdom Metazoa; phylum Chordata; class Aves; order Piciformes; family Ramphastidae; genus Ramphastos; species Ramphastos sulfuratus. The sequence goes on along the minus strand of WBNM01005798.1, from coordinate 190,770 downwards.
CAAGGCTTTTTCTACTTCTCCTGCTACCTTACCTTTGAGTAGGCTGGGGGCACATGAGTAGGTGGGAGCAGATAAAACTGGGAATGCTGACCAAAGGGATATTCCATACCATGATGTCATACTTAGCATGTGAAAGTGGTGAAAGGAGGAACATATTCCAAGTTATGACATTTGCCTTCCCAAGTAACCATAACAAGTAATGGAGCCCTGCCACCCTGGAGATGGTTGAACACCTGTCTGCCAATGGAAAGTTTTGAATGAATCCCTCAGTTTCGCTTGCATGAATGGTTTTTACTTTGACTATTCAATCATTTTTATCTCAGCCCATGAGTTTTCTCACTTTTACTCTTCCAATTGTCTCCCCCATCCCTGTTGGGGGGAGTACATAAGTGGCTGTGTGGGGCTAAGGTTAAACCACAACAGCCATGATGACAGAACGCAAACAGGTCTACAGATAACCAGAAACCAGCCACAAATGCAACCACCCAGGCTGTGATTTAGCATTTGAATATGCCAAAAATATGGGTACAGACCAATGAATGACAGGTAAGTATTACCTCTTCTGAAGGGTTTTATGACTTTTTAATATAAAGACTGAAAAGTTGATTCGTGTCCCAGTGTTTGGAGTTGAGGTTGTACCAATCACTTCTGCATACACTGTCCCTGTGGCTGCTCAGTACTGGAATAGGTATGGACAGTCATGAGGATAGCTGAAGACAGACAAAATGCAGTAACATTTCACATACATCTTTGGTTTGCTCCAGTAGCAGTTCTGCACATGATGTACTTGTGGACAGGAGGGTGGCATGTAGCTGGGTACATCAGTATTATTCTCACTAGGAATTTCTCTCTATCAAGCTTTCATAAGCGTGGCAGGTTTACATCCACTCCATCATCAATGAGATCAGTATCTGTTTTAAAAAGTACTCTTGCTGTTAGAAAAGGCAAAAAAAGTTAATGTGAAGTGATGCTGCATTAATTAAAAGAATATAATCGCTTCTTCCTAAAAATGTATCTTTAAATTTTAGCTTATTTTGGATTAATTGCTTTAGCTGTGTACTTTTCAGACCACAACAACNTCAAGGCACGTTTGGACATGGAACTTGGTGCCATGGTCTAGTCTTGAGGTCTGCGGTAATGGGTTGGACTTGATGATCTTTGAGGTCTCTTCCAACCTTGGTGATACTGTGATACCATCAGAGGAAAGCAGCAATTCACAGCAATGGACTGTAACCAAATATCATTCACCAAATTACTCCTGTTACATGTACTTGGGCCACAAGTTAGTGGAGACTGAGAAACATGTTTACAACTGGTAAAGTTTATAGAAATGTGGAACCCCTTGTGTGCAAAAAAAAAAAGCAAAGCAGATGGTTTTAATTACAAGTCTTCCAGATAGTAAATTATAGTAAGATGTGACATCTAAGGGGAAAAGCTGACTGCTACTACAGCTGAAATGCAGGCCATGTTACTGCACTGCATCTCGTTACATGATATATAATTTGATACAACCATATCCCTGTAACTGATTATATTTGGTCAAGTTTTCTCATAAATGAAGGAGTATAAGATTAGTGATGGGTGAACCTCCAACAGTTTAGAGGTTTGAATCAGCAAAGCTTAATCCTAAAATGCCTTACTGCTTACTTGAACTCTTTGATGTACCTTTTCTTCTGCCCATTTCTGTGCAATGCCGTCCACAAATATGGGGCTTAGCCCTTCCTTTCTACTCATCCTGCCTAATCCTTCCATCCATCATTTTCATTGTTTCCATCTTACAAAAAGCATTATCAACCCCACTGCATCCTCAAATTGGGATGTGAACCCCATTCTCTGCTCGCACCTGCACTGGTTTTTCTTTCTTTCTTTTGTATCATCAATTCAGGGTGTCTGCTCTTCCCAGCTGTCTACCTGGCAATTCCTGAGCAAAGAAAGGTGCTACAGTTGATCAAGATTATGCTGTGTAGGAAGGAACAAGCACTAGGGCCCATTATTGGGGTGGAAAACATTGTCCAAGAGAAGCAAAAAGTGAATGGAGCTCAAAAACTGGAAGAGGAAATACGGAGTCAGAGCAGAGACAGAAGAGAAGAGAGTTGTAAACAGATGAGCAGGGGAACTGTTTGAGGCACAAGCAGTGAAACACTGGCCAAGAATAGGTGTTTTTAGTGTATGAACTAGAAAGGTATTAATTATCCAGTGTAACATGTAGGTTGTGTTGGACAGTTACCATTGTGAGTTTGATTTGAAAGTACTTTTGTTTAAAACAATATAAATTTACAGCAGTTCTGGTAAAAACAAGCAACTTGCTCAGCACAATCTGCAGGGAAGCACAGAATACAGATCCAAACTACAAAATTTCTGATTTGCACCATAACCACAACTGTCCACACAAAGCAGAAATCATCAGTTTAGTGATATAAAATGAACCTAGCCAGTGCTCAGGACAAAAAAGCAGTCTGTAATGCTGAAATAGCTGCACTAAGTCACCTGTATAGCAGCATGATACAACCACATTTACAATTTGGGAAGGATTGCTTTGAGCTTGGGAGTTTTGTTTGCTTTTTAACTTTGCTGTTATAACAGAGAAGCTGAGACTTTGACCAATGTGGTATGACAAGTATTTGTTATCATGTTTCACTGCCCTGCAATGGCAGTTCAAATAAAATCCAGATTTTGCATGCTCAGCCCATCCAGGCTGAACATTTCCATCTGTGACATCCTTCCACCGTAGTCAGTGTGACATGTTAGGAGAGTTAGTGTGTATGAGGAGCCAGGTTTTCTATAAGAGTCTTATATTTTCAGTTAAGGATATCTGACATTCCTGCAAATGACTAACAAAAGTCCATGACCACACCACAGCACACTGATGTTTAAAGCCTAACCCAAACATGAAGAAACTTACTTGAGATGCGTATCCAAGTTCTTATGTTTTCTGGTTTTATTTCTCGGTCACAAGCAAAAAAAAAATGATTGCTACATGACAGGTAGTCTCACTAGCAGAAGCACAGTAAGAAATATTAAAGAAATTTTGATTGTCTGTCACTGTGTCCCCTTAGGAAAAACTGTCACATAATAGCTGACACCGGTCCTGGCTCCACACAATTACGCCATTTGATTTGATGTGAAGCACTGTGAGTTACAGCTGGCAGATATTATTGCAATATTGAAGTCTTTTACAGAGTAATGGTACATGCAGGTAGCATGGCATATGCCTAACAGGCTCTGTGTACTTTCAGTTCAACAGTACAGTGATGTATACAGATCTGAAGTGCTTTGCATTTAATTGACAAGATCTCTGCAGTGATATCACATGTTATTTTCCTTACCATTGCTCAGATAAACTTATGGTAGAAGTAAAGCGGGTATAAATTAGTTAGACCACATAGGTCATACCAAAACCTTCAGAAATGTGTGAAGTAAGATTACAAACCTGAAATGTTATGAGGTGATGTTGCACAAGTTTTCAGAGTAGGCTTTGGAGGTATTTTGTATACAGTTCCTCAGTATTTCAGCTTTCAGTTTTGGAAGAAAGCAGTGTGAAGCCAAAAGAAAAAAAATGGACTGGTTGAAGACCTTCAGAATATTTGAGAGAGTTACTTAAAACTGTGACNTGCCTATGGCAGGGGATTGGAACTAGGTAATCCTTGAGGTCCCTTCCAACCTTACCATTCTATGATTCTAAGAATGGTAGAGTTTAAGATGCTTCTTCTCTGAACTGCAGTTAAAATTCTTGCAGCAACCCATTTTGTTCCTCAGAGCAAACAGCATTATGCTCCATACCTTCCTATGGAGGAAGTGTTCTCTCAAGATAAATTGTGTATTGTGGGTTTCAAAGGTCAAACTTTTAATGTAGCTTATTCTGTTCTACTGTTTGAAAACAGAAATAAAATAGGGTTGTGATTAACACGCAACATCTAATCAGACGCTCTTCTCTCAGCATTCATTCAATGTTTGTTTTGGTAAGTTACTTGCCAAGTCTGAAAGCCAGAAAACCTGTGAGAAAAGAAAAAAAAAAAAAAAGAGAGAAGGAGAAAACTCGAGATTACAGAAAGGTCAGTAATATTTTTTAATCATAAGAGGCTTTAGGAGCTGAACACTTTCAATGTTTGTGGCAGAATTAAAATTACATTTGTAATGTATATAGGAATACAAATTACATTTGTATCATTCTGAAATCCCAAAGTCTTGATTTTTTTTTTTTTTTTTTTTTTTTTTTTTTTTTTTTTTTTAAC
>WBNM01005798.1:115514-186528 GCA_013399055.1 Ramphastos sulfuratus | reverse complement strand
TTTTACAAACTCAGAAGTATATCAGAAGAACAGTATATTTAAGTGCAAGTATACATTGCTAGCCTGGGTAGGTTGAAACAGGGCAGGCCAAACATCAGAGTGTTCCTTAGGGTGCACACATACACACTGATCCCTGCTCTGATGTGGAGTGAATGGGTATTAAAACAGAAGGGACAAGAGCTGCTGAGGAAGTTCTGCTGGCCTCTAGGAGGTTTTGAGAGCACCAGAAGGCCTCAGGACAGAATGGAATGGCCCATCTGCAGCTGTCGCTGATACTAGAAGAGGTTTCCCCTTATGCTAAGAAAGAAGGAATGTTGAATTTGAATATTTGGGTTCATTACAAAATTTCTATAAATAAAAATTTGAAACACTTGATATCAGCTCTCGTTACATTAAAACAAGTTGAAATACTACCTCAACAAGTTGTTTCAATAATGACCCATTAAAAAATGTAGAAGAAATCAAAGTGCAACTATGAAAAGCTTCAGTTTTATCAAATCATCATTGTCTGGTGGAAAAAGTGTTCTACTAGAACAACTTCTACAAGCTTCAGTAGAAAAATCCCTGGACAATTATGCAGTCCAATAGCTCAGCAAGTGTCTCCTGCCATATTATATTCTTTTGATGAAAGATTCTACCTCCTATGGTTTTTGCAGTTTATTCTACTTTTGCAGTGTATCTGGTCAATAAAAGACCTGTTCTTTCCAAACACAAGAGAATACTCCAAAAAGACAAATCTATGGTTGTCTGTTTCAATTGTGCATGAAGTTTCTTTGGGCTAACACCTTTCTTTCTGTTATCCTATGAGAAGGCTTGCCTTAAGGCCAAATGGTCACACAGGGGAAGTTTATAAATTACTCAAGAAGATGCTTGTAGGGAGAGTATAGGGTCACTGTCTGTCTCACTGGACAGAACAGGCTTCCTTGACACAGCTGAGCAACCACAGCTATCCAGTGCTATTGAGATTAAATACATAGTATTGTATCTTTGAGCAGATAGTTTACTGTTACAGTGTATAAAGTAATTTGGATAAATCAAAGGGAGGGGAAAAAAAAACACTAAATTGGACTGGTAGACCATTATGAACTACTGGCAAACACCTGGAGTTTTTTTTAAGTGTGAGGTACTTGTTAAGGATGTTCAGACTTTATAGAGCCAAACGTAAAAATAAGTAGCTTAGCCACAATATTACTCAAAGCTTTGTTCATTAGTTTGCCAAATGCCAACTTTCTCAAGAAAATGATTCTTTGACTCTTTCGCGAGGAAACAAAAAGGAAAATAAATAAAAAATTGTGTTTATTGATTATTCAATTGATTCATCTATGTGTCTGTAAAGATTACTTTTGTAAATGCAATGGTTTTGTATAATCATCTCCTCCAAGTATTCCTTAAATATCTATCAATTCTCTGAGTTTTTTGTTTTTATTTTGGGGTTTTTTTACTTGTTTGTTTAACAGAAGCAAATATGGTATCAAATGTGAAAATTTACTTTGAAAATGGCTTTTTTCTTTAAAAAAATATGTCAGATCCTACACACACTTTGGGGAGCACACCAGGTGCAGAAGCTCAAACTCTCCACAGGTTTGGCAGATTTTAATTGCTCATCCTTAGCTATTTCATAGTTCCTTGGGGAAGCACAAATGAAAATATTATTGAAGGGAACACTTCATTCCCTAGAAGAATTTGAACCAGCAGTTCTTGGGGAGTAAGTCTGCATGTGTGGTGTGTTGGGGTGGACAGTTTGCTGACCTTCACCTGTTAATAGTAGCTGTTGTAGGTTCAAAGAAACTTTCTGTGAGTTTCCCCCCCACCCCAGACTAACACACTCCTGTATCCTTTAAAGCCAATCCCAACCATTGATGCAAACACTAGAGGTGATCAAGGCCAGGCTGGTGGTCTTCAAGCCCAGATTGGATGAGGCCTTGAGCAACCAAATCTAGTTGAGTCTCCCACAGCAGGGAGGTTGGAGTAGATGATCTCTAAGGTCCCTTCCAGGCATGCTATGAAGTCAGAGAAAAAGTGTTAGCAAGCTTCTCAGGCACACCTTTTTGAAGAAGCAGATTCTTACATAAAATTGCATGAGAGCAATAACAAATTGTAGCCCTACCTAACCGGGGGGCCACCAGGCCCCCCGGCCTTTTAGAATCCCACTCCCATTCACCCAGTGTGCACCATGAGGACTCACCGGTGATGCCAGGAGGAGGATCCCTCTGCCCAGTTGGGCAAGCTTGGAGCTTCTGCCTTTCCNTCCCTCTGCCCAGTTGGGCAAGCTTGGGGCTTCTGCCTTTCCTGGGGACAATTATAAAGGGGAGTGGGCAGGGAGGGCAAAGTGGTCACACCTGGGGTGGGAGGAGACTCCAACAACACCCAGGTGCTCTGAGTTTGGGGGAAAAGGGAAAAATGTGGGGAGGGGTGGGGTGGGAAAGGGAAGAGGCAGATATGGTGGGAAAGGAGATGGTGCTGTAAGAAGGGAGATAGAGAGGAAAAGGATGGTGATGAAAAGAGGAAGATGGGGGGATAGAGGGAGATGGAGAGCAAAGGAAGAAGATGAAAGGAAAATGAGAAAGATGAAGGAAAATAGGAGTAGATAGGAAAGGAGGGAGATGGGAGAGGAGATTAAAAAAAAATAATAAAAATGAAAATTGGACTGCAGTGTTTGCATTGAAACCAGCCTTTGCATGACCAACCCTTTGTCATTTCTGCTCAGAGTAATAACCAGACATCTTCACCAGCTCACTGTGTTAGCTGAAGAAAAGCAAGTCACACCTCTCTAAGAGGAAAAACTGAGGAAATAAAGGGGGAAAGTAAGAAATAAAAACAAGAAAGAAAAACAAATACAAATTATAAATATATATATATACACCACATGTGAGGTCTTTCAGCAAGTTCTTCATGAGACAACAATGTGCCCTTGTGGCATCCTTGTGTGCATTCAGAAAAGTGTGTCCAGCAGGACTAGGGAAGTTCTCCCCCTCTATTCTGCCCTGCTGAAACCACACCTGCAATACTCTGTCGAGTTTGGGGCTCCCCAATTCGAGAGAGACAGTCTTCTGCTGGAGGGAGTCCAATGGAGAGCCACAAGGATGACTGGGGGACTTGAGCACCTTCCCTATGAAAAGAGACTGAGAGACTTGGGGCTGTTTAGTCTGGAGAAGAGAAGGATGAGAAGGAATCTGATGAATCTAAGGGGTGGCTGTCAAGTAGAGAGGATCAACCTCTTTTTCATGGTGTGCAGTAATAAGACAAGGAACAATAGATATAAACTTGAACATAGTAGGTTTCATCTCAACATGAGGAGAAACTTTTTTTTACACTGGAACAGGCTGCCCAGAGAGGTTGTAGAGTCTCCTTCTCTGGAGACTTTCAAAACCCATTCTCAGTTACTCAGAATAGTTCATTTTTTTTTTCCATTTCAGTGTCTGTAGGTGATTCATTGTTGAGAATGAAGAAACTGATTCTACAGCTAGTCTGCACCCTTATTTGGGTATCTTTCTTTGATAGTGAAGAATTTCTGCTCAAGGTTTTAGGTACAGGATCTGTTCACACAGAACAAATGCTTCCTCCCAGCAACGGAAACCTCACTCACTTGCAAGGCCCAGATGCTTTAGGGAAAGTCAAGTGTCAGGCTCACAAATGCAGAGCTGCTGAGCTGGAAAGCCAGGATGCCCAGGAACTCTTTTTTTCAGGCCAAATAGGCAGCCTGGGGCATTACTTCATTGTCTTAAAGAATTGGGAGCAACTAGAAGGCTTTGAGACCAGTGAGTAGTGTGTCATACAATATCAAGTCTCACTAGCCTCTGAGCAAGCTGAAGAGATAGAGATTAAATCCCTACCAGTATACACAGTCCTGCCAAAGAAGAGATCAGTCTGGCCTTGGGCTATGAGTGTACAGCAAGGAAGTAGAGATAATGTGATTTTCACAGGGTTTCCTTGTAGGCGTGCTGTAGGATAGATGGAGCTTTAGTTACTTAGTGTATATCACTTGACAGTTTCCTGTGACCATTTTCCATGTAATAGTGCTATTTATCAAGAGAAGAGATGGCAAGTGCTCTGGGACTGGGAGTAAATTCAGGGGGATGATGTGTTCAAGATGTCAAATCTTGTATGTGTATAGAGCACCAGCAGTGAAACTGGATCCAAGAACCTCAAGGTTATTACTGCAAGCAGTGACAAGCAGAGAGTTCAGTCAGAAGGATAAGCACCAGTTCCACAGCAAACACCAGTGGAAAAGTCTGGCAAATGGTAGCAATTGCAAAGAAAGACCTTTTGAGGGCCAGTACTATATGTGAGAATTGCCTGATGCCCACAGGGATGTGATTGAACACAAAATTACATTATTTACCCTGGATCATTAATTTGACTAAACTCAACAGTAACAATTGCCTTTTTAAAACTGTATGAGCTTCTAATCATTTGCTTGAAAGGCAATAAAAATTTAATAAGCAGGAGAATGTTAGAATGTTATCTTCAGTCTTCACATAGAATCACTAGTTTAAAGCCATTGCCCCTTGTTCTGTTGCTACATGCCCTGGTAAACAATCCCTCCCCATCTTTTTTGTAGGCCCTCTTCAGGTACTGGTTGGCTGCTATAAGGTTTTCCTGGAGCCTTCTCTTCTCCAGATTGAACAACCTCAACTCTCTCAGGCTGTCTTAGGAGAGGGGTTCCAGCCCCCTGATCATTTTTGTCACCTTCTTCTGGACCCACTTCATCAGATCCATGTCTTTCTTGTGTTGAGGGCTCCAGAGACAGACACAGTAGTCCAGGTGTGGTCTTACCAGAGCAGAGTGGCAGAATCACTTCTCTCAATCTGCTGGCCACAACAATCAATCACAGAATGCTAGCAGTTGGAACAGATCTTCAAAGACCATCTAGTCCAAAGCCCCTACCACAGCAAGATCACCTAGAGCAGGTCACACAAAAACACAGCCAGATGGGCTTTGAATATCTCCATAACATCTCTGGGCAGCCTGTTTCAGAGTTCTCACAGTGAAAAATTTCTCCTTTATGTATATGTGAAACCTCCTATATTCAGCTTGCACCCATTGCCACTTGTCCTGTCATTAGGCATCACTGAAAAGAGCCTGGCTCTGTCCTGCTGACACTCATTCTTTACTTATTTATAAACATTAATGAGGTCAACCCTCAGTCTCCTCCTCTTCAAGATAAAGAGACCCAGCTCACTCAGCCTTCCCTCAGAAGGGAGATGTTCCACTCATAATTATCTTTGTGGCTCTGTGTTGGATTCTTTCAAGCAGTTCCCTGCCCTTCTTGAACTGAGGGACCCAGCGCTGGACACAATATTCCAGATGCAGCCTCACCAGGTGTCGTNCACCAGGGCAGAGTAGAGAGGGAGGAGAATCTCTTTCTATCTAGTAACCACATCCCTTCTAACACACCCCAGGATGACATTTGATTTCTTGACCACAGGGCACATTACTGGCTCATGGTCATCCTTCTGTCCACCAGGACCCCCAGCTCCCTTTCCTCTATGCAGGTCTCTAACAGGTCTGTCCCCTGCCTGTACTGATACCTGGGATTGTTCTTTCCAGGTGCAAGACTCTACACTTCCCCTTCTTGAACTTCATTACATTTCTCCCCTCTCAACTTTCCAGCCTGTCCAGGTCCCTCTGAAGGGCAGCACAGTCCTCACATGCATCAGCCACTCCTCCCAGTTTGGTGTCATCAGCAAACTTGCTGGCAGTGCACTCTGTGCCCTCTTCCAGGTCATTGATGAATACATTGAATCATACTGCTCCCATTACTGACCCTTGAGGGACTCCACTAGATACAGGCCTCCAGCTAGACTCTGTCCAATTGACCACAACTCTCTGACTTCTTTGCTTCAACTAGTTCACATTCTATCTCACTACTTGACCTTCCAGAGCACACTTCCTTGGTTTATTTGTGAGTACTGTGGGAGATGGCATCAAATGACATCTAGATAAACCACATTCACTGCACTACCATTATCTGTCCGCCTGCTTATGTCCTCATTAGGCTATTAGGTTGTTCAAACATGACTTCCCCTCGGTGAAACCATGTTGACTGCTCCTAATATTCCTTGATGAAACCCTTGGTGTGCTTGGCCTTCTGTGCTGTAAGCACACATTGTTGCTTCATTTCCAGAAAGCAAAACAAACAACTACAAAACCAAAAAGAAACCACGCCCCAAACAAACCACACCTTTGCCTTACCAAAGGATTCTGTGAATGGATATGATAGGCAAGCATATGCCAGATTTCTTAACTGTACTACTTCCCCCTCCATATCCAGGAGACTGTCCCCAGTTTACAGTATATTTTATAGATGTAGAAGAACAGAAAGTCTTTGCCCTGTAGAAAAAAGAAAAACCAACAACGAAAAACAATGTTCTTCTGACAATGGCTATAATAAACTCTGAGAGAACAAAACCTAATGAGAGAGACCACTATGACTTCATATTAATAGCCAGTATGTGTTACATGCAGCTAGGAAGTAGTTAATATTTCCATTTATTTAAGGGGAGTTATCCTCTAAGTTTTAGCTCAGTTTCCTTTGGATGCAGTGATGCAATTTCGTCTTGTTACAGAAGTCTGTGCCGTGTGTTCGAAGCCCCAGGAAAGCTCCTGTTGTATCTCCTGTCCTGGAGTCTATGTGCCTTGCTAGATTCTTCAAATGATCTGTAGGGCAAATATTTCTGTCAGCTTACCTCATATATCTACTGAAATGAACATGACAAGAAAGAAATAATTTCTGATTTCTTCATTTCCACACCAGTCTGTGGCCATTAATCCTCACCTCCAGCCTGCTTAGTGTGTTATTCCTCCACACATGCTGGCCTGGAGTCAGAGAAAGCCAAATCTTATCTTAAAAACAGATGGTCAGAGCTATGTACTTAATAAAATATTAACCAGGAGTCAGTATGACTGCACCATCCCAACAGTGCTACCTTTTGACTCTCACTGTAGATCTCTCTCCTGGGCATATAGCATTGCATATATTTTCAGTATTCTCTGGATGGTCCTAGCTGTCCCTTCTCTATGTTTCAAAACACCTTGTCGAATTAGGAGAGGTTTTGCTACATCTGTGGCCTCAGCAGTGTTCTCCAGTAGAGATCATCTTGTGTAATTTTCAGCTCTGAAATGGTGATATGTGTGTTTGAGTTAGCTAACTAGACCACGTGTAAAACTGGAACAAATAAGCACTTAAAAAACTAGGTTTTCTTGAAGGCATAGGAGTTTATATGCTTAGGTCAGTTGTTTAGCTGCTAATATGTCCTTTGACTGAAATGGACTATAGTTAAATAGATCAGATGCAAATGGCCATACTTTATATAGTATCTAACAATTATTTTGATCCATCTATCCATCCATTAATCCATCTAACAGTTATTTTTAATTGTAGCTCTTAGGGAAGAACTATCTTGTTTGTAGATGTTAAAGATGTTCATAAACACTGTTTCATCTCCTTGTATTGGCAAATTCTACAGTCTTACAGTCCCTGCACAAAAATAAATTCCATCTCCTATGAGGACAGACTGAGAGAGTTGGGGCTCTTCAGTCTGGAGAAGAGAAGGCTTCGAGGAGACCTTAGAGTAGCCTTCCAGTATCTGAAGGGGGCCTACAGGAAGGCTGGGGAGGGACTATTTATAAGGTCTTGCAATGACATGACAAGTGGCAATGGGCTTAACCTGGCAGCGGTGAGATTTAGACTGGATGTTAGGAGGAAGCTCTTTCCAGTGAGGGTGGTGAGGCACTGGCACAGGTTGCCCAGGGAGGTTGTGGCTGCTCCCTCCCTGGAGGTATTCAAGGCCAGGTTGGACGAGGCCTTGAGTGACCTGTACTAGTGGGAGGTGTCCCTGCCTATGGCAGGGGGTTGGAACTAGATGATCCTTGAGGTCTCCTTCCAACCTTACCATTCTATGATTCTGTGATTCTATGATCTCATATGATTTATCTACTGTGATTTCTAGCCACTGCACATTTTTAGACATATTCAGGTTTTACAACTCTCAGCAAAGATGGGGAAAAAAAAATCATAAAAACTATCCAACAAAAAAACCACAAAGAAATAAACAAAACAAACAATAAATAAGTGTTTGTATGAAACAAAATGATCTAGAGGAAAGCTAAGAGCAAAACAGTTGCTAATAGACAGTGACTTGGCATCTCTGGACCCAAAAAAATGCCAGTGTGGTAGCCAGCATATATCACACAATCACAGAATGTCAGGAGTTGGAAGGGACGTTGAAAGATCATCCAGTCCAGCCCCCCTGCCAGAGCAGGATCACCTAGAGCAGACCACACAGGAACGTGTCCAGGCAGGTTTTGAATATCTCCAGAGAGGGAGACTCCACAACCACCCTGGGCAGCCTGCTCCAGTGTTCTGTCACTCTCACAGTGAAAAAAAATCCTCCTTATGTTTACATGAAACTTCCTATGCTTCAGCTTCCATCCATTGCCCCTTGTCCTGTCATCAGGCATCACCGAGAAGAGGCTGGCTCCATCCTCCTGGAACTCACCCTTTACATATTTATAAGCAATATCATGTCCCTAATATAGAAAGTAGGGACCTGAAAGGAAGGAGAGACCCAGTCATGACAGCAAAGAATAAAGCAGTAACAATAGGGCTAATTTAGGATGGATTTTGGGGTTGAGTAGGGGGTTGGTTTGGTTGGTTGTTTTTTGGCTTTTTGTAGGTTTTGGTCTTGTTGCTTTGGTTTTTTTGTTTGTTTGGGTTGGGTTGGGTTGTGGTTTTTGGGGGTTTTTTTTGCATTTACAAAGCTTATCTTGAGCTAGAAAATGCAATCTCTTTCTTAGCATTTCTGTCCTTCATTCAGCAAATATTATGTCTTGCTGCCTTGTGTTTGCTTCTCTCTTGAGCAAGCAGAAAACACACCATCAGGTCTGGAAACAGAATCATACATTCACTAATACATCAGCTGACATTAAGGTCACAAGTTTCAGGGACCACAGATTTAGAGGATGTTTTTTACACAAAAGGTGCAGATAACATTCATTCCCTTTCTGATTTTAGCACTTGCTTTTGTAGACAAATATTTAAAAACAGCCTTTGTGCAGAGGAGAAGGCTTTTCATTATGAAAACACACTGGTGGCAATGCATCCATTTAACATAAACAACCTGGCACTTTCTATTGCATGTAAACTTAGCTTTGGGGTGGGGGGGATGTAATGTCAGTGTCTTCAATAACACAATAAGGAAAAAAATATCAGGTTGATGTGATGGATTTGGTTGGTGAAAGAGATAAACACTTGCCTTGATTTATCACATGATTGCCTAAACCTCCTGTGATGCTGCTGCCCAGCTCAAATCCCTCTTGAAAACTAATCTGTTATCAAAGTGAGTGTATTCTAAGCAGCCTGCATGTCACACCCCAGAGCTTGCTCTTCAGGGTTTGCACACAGCTGTAGGAGCTAAGTCTCTATACAGTGAGCAGACTGAAAAACATTCTCGAGGAAAGAAATGCAAGAAGTGCCATCAAATGTTTAAAAAAACATGTGGGTGATCTGAGAAGAAACATCTAGACTGTAAATCTAGTATGTAAAATTAAAACTGGCACAGGTATAATTTTAACAGCTTTGTTGCTGTATCCCAAGAAAGACCTAATTACCTAATTTGTGTGATAGCACTTTTTGTGTATGTGTGTGTGTGTGTGTCACTACAGTGTCATGTGTAAGTTAAATTGCAACATTTTAATTTTATATATTTTTTCTTCTTTTTGGTGCATCATCTTGAGAAAATAAAACAGAATTAGAAGCAAATAGTTTGCTAGTGATGTGCACAGCACTTCACTGACGTGCATTTGCACTAAACAACTCAGTTTTGCTTAACCTAATTGAACAATTACATTTCAAAGCTGAAATATCACATTTTGATTTTAACAGGAAAACAAACAAACAAAAAACAACAAATAAGCCATAAACATTATTTCTGAATTTCTGCTTTCCATTCTAAACAGAAATATGTTGCAAGCAAGCAACTTTTCATCCTGATTCAGAGAGAAACTTCCCGTGAGGCAGAAATTAAGATATTTTATTAATGTTTGTCTTTCAACAGAATGAATCAAGACCTACTTCTTGCCAGATAATACAATGATAAATATTGCCATTGGTTTTACAGAGTGGAGTCAGTCTTGAGTGATTTGAGCCCTTTTGCTGGCTTGGTTTTGCTCAGTGTCGTGTATTGCAGGGAGGGCATTTTAGCATAAATGATTATACCTGACATTTATAACCCTTCTAACTGTAAATGACTGAATCAAACTTTAGTGGGATATTACTCTGGAGAAGATTGTGATGTGCCCCTTCTTTAGGCCACCTAAACTCTACACCCTGTAAAATCTGTACTATAGAAAACCCTTCTTATCCCTCTGCCTCTAACCTCACTGCTACATCCAGCCTGAAACCATTTTTACTACTCAAAATAAGCCACAAATTTTGAAGAAGAGGAGCTGATAACAATCTCAAATGTTGTTAAAAGTGAGCCCTTATTAATATATTAAATAACTGAATATATTGCAAGTTCTGAAGAACTAAAATTTGTTTTAAAGGCCCTACAGATCAAATTAATTTCTTGAGTAGAACTAAAGATGCCCCTTTCAGGATAAAAAGCCACTGGAAAAGGTCCTTGATACTTTCCTAAATCTCAATACTTTTCTTATTCTTCTCTTTCACTAAAGGAGGAATGATCTTTTATTTAAATAGCACTAGGTACATTTCTCATCGAAAACTAACTTCAAAAGTACAGAGCTTTCTTCTTACCATCAATTATTACAGCACTCCAGCTATTTAGTCTTCTGCAAAATTGCAGAGAACTTCTCAGGTTTTTGACAGGTTCAGGAGGGGTTACGTAGCCAGGAAATTTCACCTTTAACCTCAAATGATTGATCTGTTCATGACAAGCTGCCCTCCTTCCCTGAAGCCTGCAATTCCTCTATATTTGTGTGTAAACTAAGAATGTATTCAAGATGGAGTAAGATCTCAATAAGGAGCATTACTGACTTATTTTGCTGAAGTTATGTCACAGTGTTAAGCTCTTGCAAATGCCAATAAGGGGAAGAGGCTGTGGAATACACCCGACTTCATGAACAGCTGATGATCACTGCTCAGCCAAGGACAGTCTATCCAAATTGTGGGAGGGAAAATACAGGTAGCTTTTGAGAGACAAGGGCTTGTAGCACTGCTGCAGACACAACACTTCTGAAAATCAATTCAGTCTTGTATTCTTTTCTGTTCTGTTTCATTTTGAGATTTATTTCAGCTGAATGGCTGCCAGCACTCTCTTTATTACCATCTCTTGGAGCCTACAACCACTTTAGCCAGCCAGCCCTGTCTAACTCTGTCTTCTGAATATTTTTAAGTTGATTCAGCTGAAGTAGGAACCATTGATTGTAAAAACAGCCTCTTTTTCTCCAAGCAGTTGCTGGGCCTTAAATTTTCTAACACTAGAAACAGATCAAAAAAGAGGAATGAGAAAGCACCTCAGGTGCTTTCTCTGGTACTGCACTGCTTCCACCTTCAGGACATGCTATCTGTGAAGACCAGATCATATCTGAGATGCAGTAACAGCTCAACATATGCCAGCTGAATCCACAGAGCCATGGCAGAAGCATGCTAATATATAGAATCATAGAATCATAGAATGATAAGGTTGGAAGGGACCTCAAGGATCATCTAGACCCCCTGCCATAGCCAGGGACACCTCCCACTAGTACAGGTCACTCAAGGCCTCGTCCAACCTGGCCTTGAACCCCTCCAGGGAGGGAGCAGCCACAACCTCCCTGGGCAACCTGTGCCAGTGTCTCACCACCCTCACCGGAAAGAACTTCCTCCTAACATCCAGGCTAAATCTCCCCTCTGCCAGTTTAAACCCATTGCCCCTTGTCTTGTCATTACAAGACCCTGTAAATAGTCCCAGCTGAGCCTTCCTGTAGGCCTCCTTCAGATACTGGAAGGTTACTATAAACTTCCTGGTAATGTCACTAAATCTCACTAACACACTTCATGAAGGACTTCAGAATCAACTAATAAGCCTTGAAAAAGCAACCTAAATCTGGGGTAGTTACTTTATGTTCATTTAAAATGCAATTAAACAGAACAAATACTGCGAGGAAATGGACAAGACTTTACATTTGCATACAAAAATTAGGCAGAGGATCTTTTCATCACATTATAAATTTTATATAAACATTTTGGAAGGGTAATAATACGTGGTCATAATATAGACTAATACAATGAAATTACTAGAGTGGTGTTATTGTTGTCCATGGGGTCAAGAATTGTTCCCACAAAAGAATTAATGATTCCTGGAATTGTTTACCCCTGTAATTGAATTTTGGAATTGAGAGCCATTCCACACCTTTTTTTTTTTTTTTTTTAAGTCTGAAAAAATTAATCCTAAACTCAAAATAGTCCTAAACTCTAGAAATAGAAACTTTCATGAAAGTAAGTATCTCTGGAAGTTTATGATGTTTTCTGTCTAAAGAAACAAACAAACAAAGGAAATCCCCAAAATCAAAAAAATCCCACAAAATTATCACACAACAAACCCCAAACAAAAACAACAACCAAAAAGAAATAACCACAACAACAAACTAAACAAACAAATAAACAAAAACCAAACCCCTTAAACTAAAACCAAATCAATAAGCAACCCCACAGACTCCTTTGTTCTAGTTTAGAATTGGACAAGCCTCATTTTCTAACAAAATTTTGGATCCAGGCAAAGGAAACCATGGGGTTTGTCATGGAAAAGGAATGAAAGGGAATTGGAAACAAGGAACAAATCTATGCTTCTGTATATCTAGTGCTGTTGTACTTAATGGTAATTTTTTTTTTTTTTAACAAGTTTAAGGCCTCCAATGATAGACACTGCCAGATGGAAGCACACCTACCTAGCTATTGATGCACATGACAAAGCTCCTGATTAGGTCTTCTGTGAGCTTGAATGAGAGATTTTCTCTATAAGGTCATGGAACTAAAATTGTAATAAAGCAGTAATATTGAATAGCACTTTTATAGGATCATCTTCTGAGCAAGTATCCCTTATACAGCTCTTCAAATATGCCAGGACTTTAATTATAATCCAGAGTAAAGGGATAAATTCCCATTTCAATGAACTTTACTGGATGAATGCAAAGCAAAGGCTTAGCTTTTGGCAGGCTACCTCCCATATTTTTTATGCCTAAAATTAATGAGTTTTCTATTAGCATAATATAACCAGAGCATTTCATTTCTAACCTAAATCTCTTTTTTTCTTTTTCTTTCTTTTTTTTTTTTTTCTTTCAAACTGGAGGCAGAGGGAAAGTAGGGGATTGGGGAAATTATTTGAAATACAACCTGTCCTGGTTTCAACTCTTAGGTACTAACCTTTCTTGGCAAGCTAAACACACTGCATTTGTTTATGTTGCTGAGTGGGTAGCACAGAGCACAGGTAAGTGGGGAAAAAGCACAAATTCCCATTTGCCCTTGAACAACTGGCCAAGCAGAACAGCACTACAATTCTTTATGCCCCATAAATCCACACAAAGGTAGGCACAGGGGAAGGCATCTTCTCTAAATAGCTAAGAAATATTAATAGCAAGAGAGCTTGAAAACACTGTACGCCTGTGGGAACAATGAAGAAATGCTAACAGACTAAATCCCTTATGCTGCCTCTGAGTTTGGAAGACCATGAGGTTGAATATGATACTGTGGGAGCCACACTTACTTTGATAATATCTGTGTAGATCACAATACGCTCAGGTCCTCAAAAGATTAGTAGTAAGTCACCTCCTTCCTTATTACCACCGCAGAAACACACGGTTGCAAGTGCCATAACAAGGCACTTGCTCTAACATATAGCTATAGGGTCATCATACAATAGCAATTCATTATTTTGATTAGCATAGCACTTAAAGGCCAGCTTGCACATTAACTATTCTAATTGTCACCTGCAACAGCACTGTGGTGTAACATTAAAGGTTCTCGGAAGTTTGCTGTTTGCTGATGGTGCACGACAGTTCTGCAAACCATAGCACTTTCACAAATGCTCTGGGGGGGAACATATAGATATAGATATAGATATAGATATAGATATAGATATAGATATATATATAGATATAGATATAGATACGTATGTGCGTGTATATATATATATATATGTATGTATTTAATTTTTTTTCCTGTTTAGTTTGGGTTAACACGAGTTTGAGAGAAATCTAGATGGCTGGATCGTTCTTAGTCATAGAATCATAGAATGGTTTGGGTTGGAAGGGACCTCCATCTAGTCCAACACCCCTACAGTGAGCAGGAACATCCTATATTAAATCAGGTTGCCCGGAGCCCTGCTGAGCCTCACCTTGAATATCTCCAGGGATGGGGCCTCAGCTGCTTCCCTGGGAAACCTGTTCCAGTGTTCCACCACCTACATGGTAAAGAAATTCCTCCTAACATCCAATCTAAATCTATTCTTCTCCAATTTAAACCCATTACCCCTCATCCTACCACTACAGGCCATTGTAAACAGTCCCTTTCCAGCCTTCTTGTAGGCCCCCATCAGATAGTGGAAGGCAGCTGTTAGGTCTTCCCAGAGTCTTCTCTTTTCCAGACTGATCAACAGTGTTATTTTTGTAGAATTAAAAATTCTGATTTAAATAATAAGGATGATGCTGTTTTTTGTTTGGGTTTTCATTTGGTTTGTTTTAGTTGGTTTTATTTTTGTTTTGAAATCTGATTTACCAAATCCTCGGTGAAATATTATTCTTCTTTTATTTGAATGAAATTCCAGGGAAGCTGCTGTAGCTTTATTTAATAACTAACCAATCCTCTTCCCCATAAACAGTCATATGTTTGTGGTAGCTCTTCTCAGCTGCCTTTTGCATGTTTTCCTGAGTGTTTTATATTTTGATATTTTTTTTAACTCTTAAAGGTTAGAGAGAATTCATTGAGGAGCCTCTTAATTATTTACTTGCCCTCAGACAATGATGGCCTATCTCTGACTCCTACATCACCACCTGGAACAACATAGGGTGGCCTTGTTTCCTTAGAACATGGAATAAACCCTAATAATGGATTTTTCCCTCTGAATCACACCAGTGTCATCTGAGGTAGCCCTTCCCCTCAGGTCCTTTTCATCTCCTTTTCTCTTTTGCAAACCTATACTCAGAAAATTTATTTTATTTTACTTTATTTAGATTTAAGCATCATTACAAGGCAGACCCAGTCAGTGTCTACTGAGCTCCTGGCTGTTCCTGCAGTCAAATCAAGTCTTCTGCCACCAGATATACTATAAATGGGTTTTTTTGTTGTTGTTCACTGATATTAGTATTTGAATTCAGACTTTATTCTGTAGGGCTTTTTTAGTCTGGATAAGCAGAAAATAGAAATTTTTCAAAGTTATAAAAGAAGACTTATATGTCCAAGTCTCATTGGCTTTCAGGGGGAAGGGTCAGTGCAAGAAGCATATTGTGCCCTTGATAATATTTCTTAAACAAAGACGGTACAAATAAAAGGTTCTTTGATCTTAGAGGAATCTGTAGAGATCATAAATTAAATTTTAGATAGATAAACAATTTGAACCCAGTATGCTTTGTAGTGGAACTACACCCCAGAGCGCACTGTGTACAAAGATCCAGAGCATGCTTAATTCAACAGCAGTCAGGGCCCTTGCTGATTTACTGCCAGATGTGCTAGACCCACAATGATCTCCTAATGCAAGGAGAGGGACTGAGCAAGGAGCTTGCTGGGGTGTGGGACAGAGACAACTGACAAGAGACTGGGAGGTGGCAGATGTCCAGTGTGAGGAAATGGATTATTTATGGAGAAACCAGATGTAGTGATGATCTCTATTCCTTTCTTGCTTCTCTCTTAATCTGGGAAAGTCTCTCTATGCTTTACCACATGATACAAAATTTGGCAGTTGTGGTGACTACTGTGTGACAAGACTGCTAAAAATATCAAGCTTTCAGCAGATGAAAAAGCAATAGGATACAAGCTACCTAATCAACTTTCTACACCTCTCACCTCCACAGATCGAAGTACTTAACTGCATACTACTCATTAAGTAAAATTCCACTGCTGAATTCTGTTTACCAGGTAAAAAGACCTTATTTTTGTCACTGTTCCGATTAATCGGTGTTTCCTGTGCACATGGAAAGAATCCCCAAGCTCTGAATCATAGTAGCAAGTACCGTGGTGGATAGCAGAGTAGGGGTGGGCTTGGCTGACTAATATGCCTTTAAATTCCATGTGAGCTATAAACTCTTGAGGTGTAATGATTTTTTTAGGTACTTTATAGTGTCACACTGTCACATCATGCAAGGTAAATATGACTCCCATAATCCAATTTGATACATAGGCATTGAATACGCTGAAGGGTTTGGGGAGTTTTGTGCAGTGAAGTAACACAGGAAGTGTTTTTCCCTTGTATTTTAGTGTTTCTGGTGGGAATGTTTGCAGGAGTGCAACCAATCCTTCCTTTTTTATTCTCAGACAGGCGAATCTCAAGAGCCTCTTCAGAGTCCCTTGACATGGCTGAGTATGGCACAGTTAAAATGTCTGCTGCAAACAGTGTGGAAGTGGCAACTTTTGACCCTCAGGAAGATAAAAATTTGACTATTTTAAGGGAAAGAACTTCTTAAATCCCTCTGGTAAACAGCAGGAGTTGCAGTCTGTCAGTGTCTCAAAGTCTCTGAAATCTGCTGAACCATTTGGCACTGCCTCAGAATGGGACATGTTTTGGGTTTTTCTTCTTTAGATGATAAAAGGAAAAGTGGAGATTTTGGAGTGCTCGGTGGGGGGGCATTTTTGTGGGGTTATTTTTGTTTTGTATTTTTACTTTGTATTAAATGTCAAGGAGACACCTCACAGGAGTAAGAAACTGTATCTTACAGGTTTGTTTTTTTTTTTTCAATTTTGCCTGCTAGGTAAACATAGCAGGGATTTTGTGTTCTATCTAACAGAAAGAAAATTAGGAAATAAGAAGGCATTTCACCAAGTAGGTCACTGCTATCTCTTACAAGCAGTGGCTAAAATATTATTTAAAAAAAAAAAATCAAAAAGAGAGAGAGAAAATAACCCCTCTTGCATAAACTCCTGGAACAATAGTTTGCTATTTCCTCATCCATTTCAGTCTGGGTGGAGTCTCTGAGATGGAGCCAATTACTCCAGCTGCAAGGCAGTGTGGCATTGCACAAAGAGCAGAGCACAGCCTGTGCTTTCCAAGGAGAACCTTTGGATTGTTTGGAGTCCACCAGGAAGTCAGCTCTGCCCTGGTTTCCGATGCGATTGAATAGGCTATTTTCCAGAGATGTCTGGAGCCAGAATAAAACCCATCTGATAGGGCCATCAGCAATATTCCCATGATTATAAAACCACAGAGGGACAACTTGTTTTGGGAGGTGCACTGACAACTAATGACAAAACAGTGCATGCATTATCAAGCAGATATTGTGTTCTTGAATAAAGGACTGATAATGCCTGGGCACACAGGACTGCTTTCTGCTCATAGCTATAAACAGACTTCTCCTCCTGACTTCAAACAGCTGCATATTAAATATTGGAGATTTTTTTTTTTTTTTTTTTCCCCTTCTGAGGTATACTTTATTGCTAATTCTCTCTGGGCCCTCCACATTCCAAAACTTACTTGTACAATGTGTTCACTTCTTTAAGCTGTACTTGTAGCCTCATGCACCTCCAAGAAGGAGCGTGATGAGCTTTAGCTTCTGAAGCGTTAACTGATGTTGTCACAGGAGAAAGGAGAATACCTGTCCTTCTGTCACTGGGTTTCCCCTTCCCACATACTTTCCCCATAACTGTGTGAGAAGCCAGTAAAGCACCCGTGCTCACTACCCTGCCCCTTCTCCAAGACACCTTTTTCACACAGGGTGGTCACAGCCTCCCCTCTCGATTGCTGTCCTACCTTGGAAATTCATACTAAGCTTTGAATATCTAGGATACTTGTGACTGAGCTTTTCTTCTTTCCCTCTGTGTTTATTTCTTTGGTCTACAATGCTTCCTGCCAGCTACACCTTACTGCAGTCAAAAAGACCTTTCAAACATGAATAACTAGCTCTTGCCTGGAGTGAACTTTTACTGCAGTCATTGTCATGGAGGCATCTGGATGTGAATAGATCTATCTGAGCCAAGTGTAGCAGTCTCAGTCCCTTTTACTTTTTTTCAGATACTTAGCAGTACTACTCTTTGCGTGCTCCTCCTTTGGACTGAGGCTAGCAGAATGAATCCAAGTATGTAGTGCACTTTCCTTGTGGAAGTATTAATGTGTCCTGAGATCTTACTCCCTATCTCTTTGGGCACAGAAGAACCTAAGAACTGAGGAAGTACTTTGATTCATCTGTACATAATAGCTGGGAGAAGGACAAGGACACAGGAACA
Organism: Ramphastos sulfuratus; assembly: GCA_013399055.1. Classification (NCBI taxonomy): domain Eukaryota; kingdom Metazoa; phylum Chordata; class Aves; order Piciformes; family Ramphastidae; genus Ramphastos; species Ramphastos sulfuratus. Next base: position 168,158 of record WBNM01005798.1, on the reverse strand, counting down.
TTCGGGAGCATTTACTTCTGAGAACAGTATTCCATGTTTTTTTTACAATTGATGCTGAACAGGAAAGACAGGGATATTCAGTTCATCAGTTATCCTGAAGACAAACTTTCTTGCAGTGGTATTGACCAGGATTGCTTAGGCAAGGAATTGATGTCCATGAATTAAATTGATAAACTATTGGCAACAAATGAAACTATTCTAAATTTCGAAGCTTGTCAAAGACATATGCACAACTCCCACTCTGAATAGTGGTTATGGAAAGAAAATAAACATCTGGATCATTCATGTCCTTTATTGTGCATGATGCTGAACACAGGACAAAGAAAAAAATCCTGCACCAGCAGGAATTGCAAGTGATGAAATTCCGACAGATAACTAGAAATTATATTGCACTCACTGTAGGACATTCTCTCATTTCCTATCCTTTTTAACAAGTCACCTTAGAATCATAGAATCACAGAATGATAAGGTTGGAAGGGACCTCAAGGATCATCTAGTTCCAACCCTGCCATAGCCAGGGACACCTCCCACTAGTACAGGTCACTAAAGGCCTCATCCAGCTTGGCCTTGAACACGTCCAGGGAGGGAGCAGCCACAACCTCCCTGGGCAACCTGTGCCAGTGCCTCACCACCCTCACTGCAAAGAACTTCCTCCTAACATCCAGTCTAAATCTTCCTTCTGCCAGTTTAAACCCATTGCCCCTTGTCTTGTCATTACAAGACCTTGTAAATAGTCCCTCCCCAGCCTTCCTGTAGGCCCCCTTCAGATACTGGAAGGCTACTCTAAGGTCTCCTGGAAGCCTTCTCTTCTCCAGGCTGAAGAGCCCCAACTCTCTCAGCCTGTCCTCATAGGAGAGCTGCTCCAGCCCTCTGATCATCTTCGTGGCCCTCCTCTGGACCCACTCCAACAGTTCCAACAGTTCCATGTCCTTCAAAACATTAGACTGTTTAATACTGTCAGTTTTTAACTGGGAGAATCTGTTGAGCACTAATATTAGGTCCAAGAACTGTTCATAGGAGTTTAAACTTTTGTCTATTGCTTGTACCATGTGCTTTTACAGGGAGACAGAGAGCCTGCTACAGCTCTCACTGAAAGCAACGGAAATCAGAACAGTTCTCCAGAAATCAGTTTGCTGTCTGTTGCAAAGGATGGTCAGCAGCAGAGCAAGAGTGGCTTTTAAAGAGACTACTGGTATATGGGCAACACAAAGAAAGCTGCACATTGTGACAGCTCTAAAGAAAAAGAGGAAAGAGAGTCAATGGTTACTTTATGGATCTCACAGCTGGACTATTAAGGTAGGAAACCTAAGCAAGCTATCATGTCACTCTTGGAGAAGTGGAGAAATGATGCTTCTCTACACAGGGAGAGAAGCTGTGATTCTGCAGTACTTTTTCTGATCCATGCACATTATAAAAGGTATTTGTAAACTGCAGCTTGAAACAAAATAAAACCCTAAAAAATCCAGTGTGCTGCAGCATGTGTGTTTGTGTCTGGATTACTACAGAATTTTGGATGGGTATTTTCTGCAGGCACACAACCTTGCTGCTGTGCCACTTGACTGAATTCAGAGTATTAACAGGAGAAAATAAAAATGTTGCTTAAGGGTTTAAAGATTAATAAGCATGGAAAAATCTTCTATAACTAGTCAAGGTTTCAGGCTTTTGCTCTCACATGTCTTTTCTGATTCTTTTCTGTAATCTTATTTCAGCGTAGATAGGTGTTGGGTGGAACAACAGTGTATGATGTCAGGACAGAGATTATCAGTAGAAATTAGTCCAGCTTTCAGTGTTCTCACGAAGTAACAATTTCCATGCTCCAACAGAAGAGTGTTTTGCTGTTATTTCTGTGACACTGTTATGAGCAATCCTGGCTGTGCTGTTCTGAGTCACAGAGATATACAAAATTTAGTGGAGGAATATTACTACATTTTTTTTCAGGAGGCTTAGGCATAAGCAGTGTGATCCAATTAATCTTTCTCACTAAAGCACTGGGATCTCCTATTATTTGAGAACAGAAATGACTCCTCTTTGCCTTTATCAATTGTGTGTGTGAGTTTCATAGACACACGAGCATACACATGCACTTCCTGTCTCTTATGCTTGCTGACCCATCATATACCCTCAATTGCAGATGACACTAAGTTGAATGGAAGCATTGATCTGCTTGGGGATAGGAAGGCTCTGCAAAGGCATCTGGGCAGTCTGGATCGATGGGCCGAGGTCAGTTCTATGAGGTTCAAAAAAGCCAAATGCCAGATCCTGCACTTGGATTACACCAACCCTTTGCAGCTCTATAGGTTTGGGGCAGAGTGGCTGTAAAGTTGCTGAGCAGAAAGGGACCTGGGGACATCTGACATTTTCAATGTGCTCAGGTAGTCAAGAAGGCAGACAGCATCTTGGCCTCTATCAGGAATAGTGTGGCCAGCAAGAGTGGGGAAGTGGGGAAGTGCCCCTCTACTCAACACCAATGAGGCTGCACCTCAAATACTGTGTTCATTTTTGGGCCACTCGCTGCACAAAAGACATTGAGTGGCTAGAATGTGTCCACAGAAGGGCAACAAAGGTGGTGAAGGATCTGGAGAACAAGTATTATAAGCAACAGCTTAGGGAACTAAGTTTGTTTAGTCTGATGAAGAGAAAGCTGAGGGGAGACCTCATTACACTCTACAACTACCTGAAAGGATGCTGTAGTAAGGTGGGGCAATGGTCTTTTCTTCCTAGTACCAGGTGATAGAACAAGAGGAAATGGCCTGAAACTGCACCAGGGTGGGGGTGTTAGACTGGATAAATTTCTTCACCAAAACAGTGGTCAGGAGTTGGAATAGGTTGCCCGTAAATTTGAGGCAGTCAGCATCCCCAATAGTGGCATTTCAGGACATGATTTGGTGGCCATGATGGTGTAAGGTGGACAGTTGGATTTGATGATCTTAGAGGTCTTTTCCAAACAAAACAATTCTATGACTCTATGATTAAAATGCTTCACTCCTAAATTACTGAATGCCATTTTGATGGTCTTCCAGCATCTCTCTGTTTTCATTTCAGAAGAGCAGTAATGCCTATGAACTGTCAAAACCAAACAGGTCAGTGTTTCGAATGAGGAGGTTATTTGCTAAAATTTAGTTGTGCTTTTGATAATTTTTATGAAAAATCTGTAAAATGGAAAAAAATATTTTAAACATTGTCTCCTTCATGGAATTCCTTTCAAAGTTTTGCATTTAAGAGGTTCTCTTTATCAAATCAAAAAGCCACATTGAGGCACAAAACTAATACTCAGTTTGTGTCCCTGAATGCAAAAAAATATTTCTGTTCAATGCAAAAACTATTTCTGTTCATTATTTAACATTCACATACAAATATATCAGTCTCTCTGAAGTCAATTTAGCCTACCATATGTGTACATGGGTACTGCATATAGGAGAAATAGCTTTGCTTCTCAATATCTAAATTAATGTATTATGCAAACTCTCAGTAGCTTTTGTGTTGGCCAATATTTTGAAATGTCACAGGAAGCATGTCCTAAAAAGATCAAAGTCTTTGTAGTTGGTTGATTCTGAATGGTAGGCATAATTTCTGGATCTGGTCAGAGTGAGGTATATATTCACAGTGGAAATNTGTGCTGGGGGCTCCAGAACTGCACACAGTACTCCAGATGGGGTCTGACGAGAGCAGAGTAAAGGGGTAGAATCACCTCCATACACTAAAGTACTTTTTAAAAGAGATAAAAATGACAATATGGCTTCTAGGTTAAATGAAAAGCAATGGTGATAATTTCTCTCAGACTGACCTTAAAGGCCTGTGAGAAAAATGTATAAAGCCTCCTAATTCAAGGAATGGTTGCACAGGGAGATGAAGAAAAGAAAATTCAAGATGATGTGAAAGAGTGAATGAGCTAAACATGAGTAATCCTGAAAAAAAAAGCCATAGGATTATTTCAAATGCATTTACAGTTTTACAGAATACATTTTTTTAGAATCCTTGTAGATTAATAAATATGCTGAAATGACACAAATTGGGTCTGTTCTATCCAAATGATCCTTCTTAAGTAATTTTTTTTTTCATCAGGATGATTAAGACAAATCCTGACATCTCATTTAGCGTAGTTCTGCACAGATAGAGAGAATATAGACAGAACAGCATTTAGGCCTTTGTATGTGGCCATATACTATGATGAAATTCTTTAGGTTGGGCTGTGTATGTGAATTAGTCAATGAAAAGCTCTTGCAGAAGTGAGAGAAGAGCTCTTATTTCATGAGGATAGCTGGGATGAAATTAATGCATTCTGCAGATGAAGGTGTGAAAACAAATCTTTTGTGGGAACAGTGCCCAGGAGGAGGTTGGATAGGGAGCAGGGCTGCAAACAGGCAGGATGTTCTGCAGTCAATGACTTCTTCCCCATAGGTCCCTCAAAGGTGCAAGAGGATTCCACAGCAGCCTGAGTAACTTTTACAACCTTTTCTGCCAGCTGTTTAATGCAAGATTGTTTTACATAGGGATTTTTACCAGTTCCTTTCATGCAATTTACATACCTATTAGATTAAGTTCAGGTTTCACTTGCATCCATACTGTATCCAGATGGCATGGATAAACTGTCCAAGCCTACATCCTGTTCTACACGTTAATTAAGATCCATAGCAGCTTAGCAGAGCATGCTGGTTGTCTGGCTCCTACATCCTACCACTTTTTCAGCATCACTATCTAGCCATAAAGAGGAATGGCTCTATTAAAAGGTACCTTTCCCTAACTGCAGGTGAAACGTCCCAGACACAAAGGAAGGATGTTACTGTTGCAGAGTTTCTGTCTCCAGAGCTGGATTATTCAGCAGAGTGTTGGTCCCTAGATTTTTTTTTTTTTAACTCTGAAATTCTGCACTTATTGAAGAATTTCAAAGTACTAGGAAAGTGCTTCATGTTTCAGCAAATGTACAAGAAGTTCAGGGAACTGGCTACCACATTAAACAGTTACCCTGTGGCCTGTACTGTAAATGAAGAGGAATAACAGCAGTTATTGAAACTTGTTCTCCTTTACCACAGAGCTACTGGAGCTGCCTGAGCAGCATTGCTTGATTTTTAGAAACCCTAGAGGAGAATATGACCTAGGAACAATCATACTTTTGTAGTCCAATTGTTCCCATGCTTGCAGAATAAAATAAAATTTAAAAAAAAAAAAAAGTGAAAGCTAAAAGTGATCAAGGTAGGACTATTGTAAAATGTAGCTGTGTTTTCAAGTTACTCAGAGAATCTATATATGGTTACATGGCTTTCAGATGCAATAAAAGGCCAGTTATTAATCCTGCAATTACCCAGTCTTATCACTGCTATCCACACAGGCTGACTGTAGCTGGACTTCTAGATGATATTGTTTTCATTACTGTGACCAAAGCAAAATTAAATTAGAGACCCATCTCTCAAATGGACAAGTGAAAAGTATAAGGATTAGGAAATTAATCCTAATACTTTATTACATTAAGATATTTTGCCATTCTGGATAGGGGATTTTTGATACTCTGGGCAACTTTTTCTATCAATTCATTCTTTAGTGGCTGCAAAGTGTGATTATGGGGATGGAGGTAAATGCTGTTCATGATATTAAAAAGCATATCCTTCCTGTCAGCTATGAGCATGGAACAGGAATATCTAATCAAAATGGTTTGCTCTGGATCATATCAGTTCCTGACCACAAACTCCAAATACACATTATAGGGGCAAAGCAAAATGATCTACAGGTAATAGAAATGGGAAAAAATGAATTGATAGGGAGATCAGACTGTGACTAAGTGGAAGCAGAGAGACTGAAAGGCAGCATTTTAATAAGGAAGGCTTTTGTATGGTTTTCAGGTACAACTGGGTAGATTTGTACAAAACAAAATTTCATCCTGGAGACCATTTAAATTACATTGATAAGACTGTAGTTCTTTGCTTCATTTAGAAACTTCCACTGTGGCTGTTTCCCTTATTTTTATAAAAATAAGAACCATCTGTAGGAAAGGGGGGGAAAAAAAGCACCACCACAACTTTCTTGTATGACTGCTTTGCTGCTTTTGTTTAGATTTCTAGGAAACAGATGCATGTCTTTCATTTGGGAAAAGCATACATCTGTTCTGCTAAATTCTCTCCAGAAATCCTTAATTTTCCAGTAAGACCTTATTCAATTACATTTCAAAATGAGAAAGTTTCCCTCCATCATTTCAATACAGTGAGGAACTGTTTTCTCAGCAAATCCCTAAGAGTTTGCAAAATGCTATATAGTAATTTAGGTTAGAAGAAGAAAGAAGAAGGTAGCAACAAATTTACCTCTGTAATCTGTGAAAGGATCCTGGCACAGCTGGAACTGTTAGGGTCTCATTGGAGAGTAGCATACAATTTAACAAGGCTAAAGCAAATAAAATTGTATAGAAATTCCTAAATAAGGTTTAATACAGATGTAATTCCTATCTACAAATTGCTTAAACCATTCAGTAGGATTCTGTAACAGGGATATTATTCTCTCTTATATTCTGTGGGATGGTTTAAATATTTCACAGGGAGATTATAACTCTCTGTTAAATTCACAGGTCTTTTCCAGAAGGGGAAGTCATTTTATGTGTTCTGAATGTTAACCTACTTTGGGATCTGCTTCAAAAAAAAAAAAAAAAAAATTACCTGGTATATTTTTCAATTGCTTCTTGTTTTGAAAAAAACAAACAAACAAACAAACAAACCAAACAAGTACTACAGCACACCTAATACCTAATAATGTGTGACTCATGTCCATATGTGACTGTTTCATGGTTTGGATTAAAATATCTTCCATTGAGTTATCTTCCTTTGACCGGGGAATTTTTAGAAATAGAAGATGAAATAAAATGCATAGTCAGTAGTCAAATCTAAGTGCAGAAGGAATCTAAGAGTACATCAAGAAGAGTAAACCTATTAACTTGTTCCCCTTCAGGGAGAAGATCCTACAGTAGTGACGAATTTTGGAAATAAATTTGAAGCAGGTGGACAGAGCAGCAGGAGAGCAGTATCAGGCTAATACAGCAGGAGGGCAACACCAGCCAGTTAGGAAAAAAATGAATTGCATGGACTGTAGGGGACTGAATATTAGAATTGCCAAGCTGAATGTTTCCTACTGCATCTCCTAAATAAATTAAACCTGCACAGAAGTATGGGCAATGATAGCTTCCCACATGGCACAAATAGCAATGGAAATGAAAGCTGTCTGTATGGGCTCCAGTAAAGCTCTGAATGTTCAGGTGGGGTGTCACTTCAGTCCCATTTAAACCTGTCGCCGTGAGCTAGGCCTGTGGATAGATGTAAAAGTCCCCATCAGTGTTTTATAATGATGGTGCTGCTATTGTCTACCTAGTAGTAAAGTTCTTTCGCTGTGACAAATGCAGTTCCTTCTGCTTTATATGCCCCTCTAAAGTCGGTATTGGTGCTGTCTGATGGTGGCAGCTTGGAACTGACAGGAAATGAAAATCCAATAGGGAGGTCAGGGCTTCCTGAAGGAGCAACAGAGTGGGAGAGACATCCCCTGATAAATTAGAGAGTGGGAGAGCTGTGCTGAGACTCCAACATAGCATGTCCATCCTGCAGATATGCCTGGCCTCCAGATAACCTTAAACAGCTCTCAACAAGGACTCTACATTTTTCCTTAAGCAGCTGAATACGAGCAGCTGCTTTGAGTTAAAAGTGAGCACCCAAGAGGCAATGCAGGACTGGGAACTTGCACACAATGTCAGCCTAACCATTAATGTTTCAGGAAGAGGTAGAAGAGACGGATTTATTAAGCCGCTCTACTGTGGACTTAAAATACCCTGTCCTTGAGTGTGCTAAGATGCTACCTGCAGCAGGACAGGTCCAGTCATCCTCAACCCTTAGTCTGCCAGAATAGACCTCTTCTCTTTATTTTTCACACTATCTAGTATGTGATTTCTTGCATTAAAGTGTCTTAGTTTGTTCATTTATTCATGCCTCCACCACTCTGATTCTGGAAGTCTGTGCTGTTGGTTCATACTCCTTAAGCAGTCGTTGGCAGTAACTGTGCCTGGATGTTGCCCACAAGCTGTCTGTCCATAGATGGCTGATATTTTTTCCTTCTGTTACTCTGACTTTTCTGCTGCTCTTTCTTTTGTGGCAGCTGGCTGGTTTGTGGGCTGATTTGCTGTGAGCAGTGCTTTTCCTCCCCTGACTGCATACCTTAGGTTACAAATTATACTCTGAATTTTCCATTCCACAAGGGTGCAAAGCAAAGCCTGTTGAATGCAGCAGAAATCCGCTGCTGACTTCAGCTGGACACTAAATCAGTGATGCTACAAGGTTCACCATAGAACTCAGCTCTTCCCTCAAAATACTGCACATCTGGGAATAGTTTGCAGTGAATTACATTTTCCTAGAAATGTCCCTGCTCCCTTCTGCTTCGAGGCCTCACCTCCCTTTAGGTACCACTCTTGAGAATGTCTTTAACAATTTCAGCCTGATGAATGTTCCTCCTCATAAAGTGTCTTGATCTACATTTCACTTTCCTGTTTTCCCAGTGGAATTAGTTTCCTGCTGCTGAAGAAAGCACTTGTCATGGTTTAGGCCCAGCTGGCAAAGGAGGTCCATACAGCCGCTCACTCAGTTCTCATCTCTGGTGTGGTGAGGAAGACAAAATACAACAGAAGGCTCATGGGTTGAAACAAGAACAAGCAGAGTTCACTTAACATGGTCATGGGCAAAACAGACTTGATTTGGTTGGGAAAAAAATCAATTCAATTTATTACTAACCAAATCAGAATAGGATAATGAGAAATGAAAAACAATCTTAAAACACTTCCTTTCACCCCTCCCTTCTTCCTGAATTTAACTTTACTCCTGATATCTCCACCTCCTCCCCTGATGTGGCACAAAGGGATGGAGAATGGAGGCTGTGTTTCATCACACACTGATTCTGCTCTTCCTTCCTCCTTAGTGGAAGGAATTCTCACAGTCTTCCCCTTCTCCCCTGCTCCTGGAAGTCCTCAACAAACTTCTCCAATGTCAGAACTTCCCCCCCAGCAGCAGTTTTTCACAAACTGCTTCAGCATAGCCCCTTTTCACAAGGTTTATTCCTTTCAGGAACAGGCTGCTCTAATGCACGACTTCCCTGAGAGTCGTAGCCTTCTTCAGGTGCAGTCACCTGCTCTGGTGTGAGGTCATCCTCAGGCTGCTAGTGAGCCATCTGCTTCACCAATAACCCCCCTGGGCTCCAAGGAGTCAGCCTCCCCCACTCCTTCTTACTGACTTCGGTGTTGGCACGGTTGTTTCTCTCACGTCCTGCTCCTCTTATTGTTACAGGTTAAATTTTCTTTCCCCTCTTAAATATGTTATCACAGAGATGCTACCACTCTCACTGATTGGCTTGGCCTTGGCCAGAAGTGAGTTTGACTTGGAACTGGGGAAGCTTCCAGCAGCTTAGAAAAGCCAATCCTGTAGCTTCACCCCTGCTAGCAAAACCATATCACATAAAGCAAATACATCTCACTTCTGAGGGAGACATTCTCCCTTTAGCCTCCTAGAAACGGAACTGAATTTTTAAAAGAGCAAATTTCTCTGTTGAACCTTTAAAAGAATTATTGGAGTTTCCAGATATCCCAGTGATTTCTCTCTGTCCTCCTAGTAGATTCCACTCATCAATGATGCACTCAACATTTTATACTCACTCCTTTATTTCAGTGCTCCACAGAAGAGCTTGAGATATTTGAAGAGTATGCTTACATGTGAATCTCCAGTGGTCAGAGGTCCCTTAACAGTATTTCTTAAATAATTACAGGGCTCTATTGGGTAATCCTGTACTTTGTGTCTTTGTAGTGGCCTTCCTGTGAAATTATTTCTGTTTCAATTAATGGAATGTCAACATTTATCTTCGAACCATGATTCTAAAAGAGATTTAATACTAAGGAATAAAACATTTGAAAACTGAAAGGCAATATAGTCTAGAATCATTGCAACACTAGCCTTGGAACTTTTAGGATGTGTACTTTCAAGGCTGGAGGTGGCAAAAATAGGATGTCAGAATGGAATTTCAGGACTTGTGCTTAGGGCCTATCTGGCCAAATAGGTGGGGTAAAGCAGTTTTGTGATGCTGATGCAATGCACAGACCCCATTCCCTCTGACTTTGCATCATCACAGGGTACGTAGAAAACAACACCACTTTCACAACTGAGGTTATTTCATTGCATTCTCAACTGTGAGTACATTGCTTTCCAGGAGTTTCTATTCACCTAAGCAATAAAATAAGTTGCTTGACTTGAAAAATGCAATTGTCATTTGCAGATAATTGTAATGAAGTTTGACTACAATTAAGAAAGCATCTAGCAATTGAACATAACAGAGATGATCTATGCTAAATCAATGTTATGTTTATAAAAACCCTTCACAAGCACTTATCACTAACCTTCCAGCAAAAGATGACACCAGCTTTTGGCTTCTACTCCACTATCTTCTTTATTTCTTTTGTAGTATACAGCTTGCTTCAAGGTCATGATTTTTACAGATCTTCAATGAACTGGTGCTAATTATTATTCATGAGGTCTGTTTGCCAAAATGTCCCCAATATGTCAATATTAACTTAATTATGATGCTAAAAATAAATGAGGGTTGGGTTGGGTTTTTTGTTGCTGCTATTGTTGAGTGGTTAGTTTGGGGGGTGGTTTTTTGCATTGCAAGGTTTTGTAGTTATGTTTGCTAAATTAAAAATTGTGGTGGTAAATATGTCAGATAACACTCTCGAATGATATCTATTTAAGATAAGAAGCACATGTAAAATACAAAGCTTCTACAAGTGGGCTATTGTGAAGCTGATCTAGAAAGTAAAGTACCTACAGGATGGATTTACAGTTGCTCACCATCTAACAAACTGGTTTGACTTTTCATAATTATAGGAGGTTCTGCAGATTATATTACTTCCTTCACAGGTTAAACAGTATGAACATATTATCTCAGGAGTAAAGGGTCAGTTCTGCCAGTTTTGTGAAAGACAGTTGTTGAGAATTCTGTGGGCATAAACTCTAGTTCATCCATGCCAGTCAAAAGAGAAATTCACTCAGGTGAATTTCCTGGGTGCACACCCAGGACTAGACTAAGGAAATAGTATGAAGATGAAGGAGTTAAAATCAGAGCATAACAAGTTAAAAACAACAGCAAAGCCCCTCAACAAGTTAAACTGAAACTATTCCTTACCAAAGAGCTTCTAAAATGTGTTGTGTGAAGGAGGGATGGAAAACCAAAGTCCCTTTCATCAGCCATAGGTTGACTTTATCACTTGAAAAATGTCCAAAGTTCAATGCAATTGAAGTCAGGTTAAAAAATAATTGGCATGTGTATGAAAACCAAGCTTTCTGAAACTATTCTTTTTAAAAAGCAACACTTGTCCAAAAATAGTGATTAAATACTTTAGTAAAAATACGGGATTACAACTTCAAATGTTGTTTTAATCAACAGGGTTATACATTCCCTTTGTTTTCCAGGTATTCCCACAATGACAAGAGAAGAAACCAGAGCTACAGTACAATCACTGATGAACAAGAAAGAAAATCAAAAGTAGGGCAACAAGTCTTATACACAATTGATGAAAAACTTACCTGCTTCACCTGACACTTCACTATTGACTTTATATAATGTGGAAAACAATCATAACAGAAATAGTAATATACAGTATCAGTAACTGAAAACAGCGCAAATTGAGTGCAAACAACAAGAAAAGAGAAAGTCACCCGTCCAGTTAGTCAATAAAGATCACAATTTTCAAGGACTATGCTTGAATCACTGTTATTAATCAGGCTCCCAATTTACAACAGATGATATTGTGGAGTTGGTGATTGATAATCCTTTTGAGTTCTTCCTTGAACCATGAAAGCACAGTTTGTGTGTATTTGAGAACTCATAGATTGGTGAGCTCCACAGTTCACCAGCTGCCCAAATTACTTTCTACTGAAAAAAAAAATAAAAAAAATTATTTGGGGGATGGGAGGAACCAATTTGTAACAATTCTCTATTCTTTCCTTTTTCCTTCTTTTTTTTTTCCTTTTTTTTTTTTTTTTTAATTTATGGAAGCGAATTTGCAACACATTGAACATAAATGTAAAAGCTATTAGAAGCAATTGTTCTATAATAAAACATAATGTTGCCAGAGCACAACATCTGTCACTCATGCAGACATCATCCTGTAAACCCAGCTAACTAACTCTGTTTTCCCTTCTGATTGTATCAGGGTAGCTTGCGGCATGACAGTGATTTGAGTGACAGATGTCCAACTGAAACAGTGCTATGCATACTTATGCCTGTTTACAGGGTCTCATCACTCCTGAAAGATGTAAATTTTAAAATTTACTTTTATTGACAAAAAGAATGATGAGGAAAAAGTTGTTACCTTGGAACAGAGAGCCAAAGTTATTGAAGGGCTCTGGCTTTCATAAAAATTTTACCAAGTTTTTACATTGACTTTTTGGTTCTCTAATGAAAAAGAGCATAAATAATTTAAATGTAGACTGCATTTTCTATATTAGAACCATACTATGCCAATACAACAGAAGAGACAACACTCAAGACATAGCTTAACTTAATCCTCCTCCTCCCAGACTTTGATTACAATCTTCAGAATAACTATAGAGCCTCTATATTAAAAGCAGATTTTCCCTATCTTCCTACTAAATTATTGCTAGACTTCTGGAATGTAAACTGAATAAGTTTAATATACGAGATTTTCATTTTTGTGTGTATCCTCAGCACCAAAATTAAAATTGGCTAATTATTTAAAATTTCTAGACTCGGGGCAGTGGAGACTTTTGTTTTTCAAGATATTTTAAACTCTTTATATGCAAAATATTTTTTTAATTTTTCTGTTATGCATCTATTATCACAAATCAATTCCCAATTCTGACATGCCTGTGAAGAATCAGAGACTTTTGTTTGTGGTATAGGCATGACAATCTGAATAGTTACACTTTCATTTCAGTCCTGTTTGCCTTTATCTGTATTTTCTTTGTAGTATACTAGATGTAACAGATCACATATGCTGTATAAACAAAGCTTTCCGCACTGAGATCCGCAATGCAGGCAAAATATGGTCCTTGCCAATAAACCCATGCTCTGTCTTTAATGATACCAATCTGTAAGTTGGCATTTTGCATTATGTGCCTATTTGTCAAGCAGTAAATTGATTTGTTAAAGTGAAAAAAAAAAGAGAATAATGTTCAACCCTATAATCTTGAACTACTGTAGCGTATGACAAAGGTTTAGGCACTTATTTTCCAAAGGCCAAATTCTCATTTCAAATCTGTACCATTTAAACAGATATTGCAGAGAGATGTGCAGAAAAGGTAATTTCTACCTGGTCACTGTTTTCCTGTCCTGGGTGCCCTGATCTGATGCCCATTGTGCAACTGGTGCCTAATGACTTCTTTTCAAACTGCATCATTTTTCCTTTTCTCATTCATGGCTTTCTGCAGAAGTAGCCTTTGAAGACCAGAAAAAAGGACCAGAGAATGTCTTGGGAAAGATCTCTGGATTGAGTTTTTTACAAGGCAGGAGAAAAATCTGTCTTGCTTGAAGTTTCTGGAGAAAAAAACAAATTAAAACATTTAATCAATTTTAAACAGTAGTTTTAAATTAAAGAAGCAATCTTTATACAATTAATTGGAATATTTAATCTTAAGAGTTTGTCCACAATACTAGGCCAACAAATATTCANAACTGCACACAGTACTCTAGATGGGGTCTGACGAGAGCAGAGTAAAGGGGCAGAATCCCCTCCCTTGCCCTGCTGGCCACGCTGCTCTTGATGCAGCCTACGACACGGCTGTCTGGGCTGCCCATGCACACTGCAGGCTCATGTTGAGCTTTCCATCCACCAGCTTTTTTTGTGACCATAGCTGTTTTTGTGATATCCACTGATTCTGTGATAACAGAGTTCCTTTTCATGGAAATAAGAAGTCTCTGTCTGCGACAGTTTTTCATTTTGGAGCTTGCATTACCTTGAATCAGACACTAAATGACTAGTGTCTGATTTTCTCATAGTAATAATAAAGCAGCCTTTCCCAGTGGCTTCCTCCTCCCCAGATTTCAGTGATTTATGGCCCATTTTGGAGCACATGTTTCTATCACATCTATTACTTATTTTATTTCTTTTATATTATTGTTACTATTGTGATAAAGCACTGAGCATCTTATTGTGAACTCTATGGGCACTGGTTAAAAAAAAAAAAAAAGACAAGAAAAAAACATACTTTCCTTGGAAACTTTAAAATTACTTCATCCAGGAGGAGAACTAAAACTACTGCAGGAAATAACAACATAATAGTGAAATGATTATGCTTCCCATCAGAGAGGTAGTCCAAAATGTGAAAATGTCATCAAGTATCTTGGGAAAGACATTTTTTTAAATTACAGCCAGATCTATATTTCAGCCAACAGAACTGCCAAAATGAGATGTACTCTGACTTTGTGTAAAGAAAAATGGAGGCCTTTTAAATATCTTCTAGTCTGAGGGGGAAACAATGAAACTGCAATTTTGTGATTGAATTAAACTCTTCCATTTCCTAACTTTATTGCAGACTTTGTCAGAGGAAGGGCTAAAATTCTGATTGTTAGTCTTGATCTCAATCTTTATCTCTGGAGACTCTTATCATAATGAGTGTTAATTCTATTAAATTAATTGAGAGGTTGTTATTTTCATCTCTACGTGGTACATATTTTGATTGACTGGTTGACAACTAGTTTCTTCTCATTTTCCACTCTAATAAGGCCATGAAAGGGAAAAGAAGGGGAATAGTTGGCCAATTAAGCTATACAACAATGACAAGGTCAGGCCAAAGAGAGTACATTGTGGTAGTTTACAAATTACTAAGACATTTGGGTTTTTCATGCTAGTGACAGAAATTGTAATGAAAATAGAAAGTGACACATGAATCCATTAACATGACAGCACAATAAAAGGGAGGAGAAATAATTTTAAGCATACAAGTATACATCAAAATAATTTGAAGGGATCGGGACAAACCCACAAGAGAACTCTGACTCTTTCCAAAACAAGAAGCTACACCAGAGTTAATATACATTTTCCATTTCCTCCTAAATCTATGTATTTTGCAGTTAGTTTCCTGCATTTCAGGAAACTTTTTCCTTGCTTTATCTCTTCAATCTGCCCTATCTATGACTAAGAGCTTTGAGTCATACAAAGATGATTCTATTCACCGAAATCCTGTGATGTTGGTGTAATGAATTTGTGTTGCTTTGCCAAGAAAATTGTCGTCAAAAACGTGTGAAGCTGTGCCAGTAAAAAGTGACACGTTTATAAATAAGAAACAATGCAGTTGTATTGAACCTACGCCTGCAAACATCCTGCATATTACATCATTGCGGTTGAACTGCTTTACCCAATAGTCTACTGGGAGTCGTTTGTGGAAAAAGAAAGCACAAGGCTCCTCTCTCAGAGTTTAGCAAAAATGAAAAAGCTTTGAGGAGGAGATTTTTACCACTGACTGGTTCCACTGACACAATCAGGCATTGTGTTAAACAATAGTTTAACAACGGTAGTGTCCCCCAGGGATCAGTGCTGGGCCTGATCCTATCTAATAGTTTGACACCGGAGGTGTCCCCCAGGGATCAGTGCTGGGCCCGATCCTATCTAATAGTTTGACACCAGAGGTGTCCCCCAGGGATCAGTGCTGGGCCCGATCCTATCTAATAGTTTACCACCAGCAGTGTCCCCCAGGGATCAGTGCTGGGCCTGATCCTATCTAATAGTTTGACACCGGAGGTGTCCCCCAGGGATCAGTGCTGGGCCCAATCCTATCTAATAGTTTACCACCGGCGGTGTCCCCCAGGGATCAGTGCTGGGCCCGATCCTATCTAATAGTTCAACACCAGTGGTTTCCCCCAAGGATCAGTGCTGGGCCTGATCCTGCTTAATAGTTTAACACCAGCAGTGTCGCCCAGGGATCAGGGCTGCGCCCGATCCTGTTTAATATGTTTATCAATGATCTGGATGAGGGAGTCAAGTCCACCATTAGTAAGTTTGCAGATGACACCAAGTTGAGAGCAAGTGTTGATCTGTTGAAGGGTAGGAGGACTCTGCAGAGCGACCTGGACAGGCTGGACAGATGGGCAAAGTCAGTCAGCATGAGATTTAACAAGGCTAGGTGCTGGGTTCTACACTTTGGCCACAACAACCCATGCAATGCTACAGGCTGGGGACAGAGCAGCCAGGCAGAGAGGGACCTGGGGGTACTGGTCAACATCTGACTGAACAAGAGCCAGCAGTGTGCCCAGGTCACTAAGAAGGCCAATGGCATCCTGGCCTGTATCAGGACTATTGCGGCCAGCAGGACCAAGGAAATCCTGCCCCTGTACTCAGTGCTGGTTAGGCCACACCTTGAGTACTGTGTCCAGTTCTGGACCCTTCAGTTTAAGAAGTATCCTAAGATGCTTGAACATGTCCAGAGAAAGTTGGTGAGGGGGCTGGAGAACAGCCCTCTGAGGGGTGGCTGAGGGAGCTGGAGTTGTTTAGCCTGGAGAAGAGGATGCTCAGGGAAGACCTCATTGCTTTGAAAGGAGGTTGTAGCCAGGTGGGGGCTGGTCTCTTCTCCCAGGCAATCAGTGACAAAATGAGGGGACACAGCCTCAAGCTGCACCAGGGAGGTTTAGGCTGGATGTTGGGAAGAAATTCTTCGCAGAAAGAGTGATTGGCACTGGAATGGGCTGCCAGAGAGGTAGTGGAGCTGCTATCACTGGAAGTGTTTTTTAAAAAGTCTGGATGTGGCACTTAATGCCATGATTTAGTTGATTAGATAATGCTGGCAATAGCTTGGACTTGATGATCTTGAAGGTCTTTTCCAACCTGAGTGATTCTGTGATTCTGTGTAATAATGAAGGATTTTCTCTGTTTTACCTTTATAAAATAAGAAAAAAAATATTACTTCATCTGAGTATGCTGCCATGCTCAGAAGAGTAGGCCTCTTCAAACATTTGGCATACCCGTAGTGCTTTAATAATAGAATTATCATTGCACATTAATTATCTTGTACAGTACTTACATAGAAAGCTCATGTGAATAAATGAAAATGATCAAACATTAATGTATGAAGTACATAGCCAAAGCAAGAAAAAAATAGGCTTTGTGCTAACTTTCCCTGAGAACCTTGCTTGAAATGAAGATGATTTCTGAAACTCATATGGAAGTTAGCAGATCTTTTGAAGTATTCTGCATGGGAGAGATTCTTCTGCATCTGCTGTGCCATGTCAGCACAGTTCACTCTGCACCTACCTAATGCTTTTCTTTCAGGCCTACCCTGCAATGTTCTAAATGACTGTGGGCAGCACAGCGCTGTTTACATGAAAGAAATATCCAGCTTTCCTGTTAAAATAGTTCTTCATTCTCTCGGCACTGATGACACCGAGCAGTCAGCCAGGGTCAAACATCAGTACTACCTTGAAGAATATTCTCAAAGTGATGCTCAGCTTATGTGAGTACAGTAGCCTTATCCAAGGCTTGGAACAATAGAGCAAAATAAATTGTTTTCTTTGCAGGTCTTGATACTGTGTGATGAAACTAAATGCTGCCCACAGTCAAGTTCTCATAGAAGGGGATATCTTGTATCTGTTCTTGCCAGGGAAAGTATGGTCTTCCACACAGCATGATCACTGCTCCAACAACTGAATATTCTAAACTAATACATTTTTTTTCCCAGCACAGTAACTCTTTTGATGCCTTATGTAAATGTGATAAATTAGCCTTGCTGCTACTGTTGCAGTCTTTAAAAAGAATAGGATAGACAGCTTTTTGCAAGCTGAATCAGTAACACATACCTTAGAAACTGACACGTTCGGGTGCTAGGTTTCAAACTGTTCAGTTTTCTCCTATTCTTGTGATAGCAAATTTCATAGGATTTTGGTGTCTTTCACTCTCATCCCTTCTTGCCTTGTGGAAATGAAGAAGAAATTTTCCAGGCTGCATCTCTGAGTGGATCACAGCAGTTTTTGAATGCTTCCATCAAGACAGCTCATGAGCTTTCAGGCAAAGAATAAATGAATTCATGTGGTTGGTTGGTTGTTTTTTGGTTTGTGTAGGATTTTTTTTCCTGGTTTGATATTAAAAAAGCAATGCATCTATTTATGTATCATCAGCAAAATTCATCATTTTTATCCAGATTTTGTGCATCTTTTCAGTGAATACAGTTGTATCCATAAATAGTACTTGATAAATCTATTCTTTTAGGACATGGCATTATCTCCAAGAAAAGGATATTAAAGTGCTGTCTTTGTCTCTCATTATGAATTTGAGGACCTGATCAAGGTAAAAATCATTAAACACTAGAAAAGTTTGAAGCTGCCATAAATCTAATTTTTTTTCATAGAATCATAGACTGGTAAGGTTGGAAGGGACCTCAAGGATCATCTAGTTCCAACCCCCTGCCATAGGCAGGGACACCTCCCACTAGTACAGGTTACTCAAGGCCTCATCCAACCTGGCCTTGAACACCTCCAAGGAGGGAGCAGCCACAGCCTCCCTGGGCACCCTGTTCCAGTGCTTCACCACCCTCATTGTAAAGAACTTCCTCCCGCCATCCAGTCTAAATCTCCCCTCTGCCAGTTTAAACCCATTGCCCCTAGTCCTGTCATTGCAAGACCTTTTTCACCCATGAAATTTCTTTTTAAAAAATGCATGATAAGCTTGATCTCTGGATCACAGAACAGCAGAGGTGGCCAGGAACCTCTGGATCTCATCTAGGGCAAACACCTGCCCAAAGCAGCGTCAGCAGGTTGCTCAGTTGGATTCTGAATATCTGCAAGGATGAAGATCCTTTATCTTCTCTAGGCACCCTGGTCCTACATTTGATCACCTGCACAGAAAAAGAAAAATGGTAGTTTATTATGTTTGAATGAAATCCCAGTATTTCAGTTCATGCCGATCATCTCTTGTCCTGTCACTGGGCAGCACTGAGAAGAATCTGGCTACATCATCTTTACTCCCTCCTAACATTGGTTAGGTCCCCCTGAGCCATCTCCTCCAGGCTCCTAGTGTCTCTTCATATAGCAGATAGTATATCTATCAATCATCTGCTGGTATTTATTAATGTTGGCAATCTATGTGTTACTAAATTAGAGACCAGTTAAAACTACATGCCAGGCAAGTTTATGTTCTCTAGAGAGAAAGGGACACCCCTGGAGCTTTTTTACTTGCGGAGGACATAATTTTTACTTTGGAATGTGGAAAGCTTTTCTGCTAACCATTTCCATGTAAACACTGTTCTCAGAAAACTGTGACCTGCATTCTTCTAAATGAATTCACCC
Source organism: Ramphastos sulfuratus (assembly GCA_013399055.1). Lineage (NCBI taxonomy): Eukaryota > Metazoa > Chordata > Aves > Piciformes > Ramphastidae > Ramphastos > Ramphastos sulfuratus. The sequence continues at coordinate 148,868 of WBNM01005798.1, read as the reverse complement.
ATGCTTCTCTCAGAGAAAGAAAGCAAAGATTAGGTAGTATTTTAACCAATAAATTATTTGATTTTACTTTAGAAGATAGATAGTACTTTTCCCTCCAAACAGTAGAAGAATAAAAGGTAGACCACAGTCAGCTTGCACGGATAAGAGATCCTTCAGCTTACAAAAGAGTTGATTTGCAGTGTTCTTGTCTGAGTCATACACTAATGGCAATAATGATCTGTCACAACATATATCTTCCAAGTAATTTCCCCCATAGTCATCCAGATGTCACCAACCTAACACAGAAAGAGAAAGTTTGAGAAGATCAGTAGATAGCAGAGTCATTTACGTGACCCAAGCTTTTTGACTCCTTGTCTTCCTGGCGAACACTGTCCTATTGCAAGCACGCTTTGAATTATTTTTTCATAAATAATGTTAGTTAGATGCCTACTGAATTCTCAGTTGTGTTTTCACAGCTACCAGACTGCAGTAAAGACTGCTGATAAAGAATGTAAAGAGGCAGTGCTTCTCAGTTCTTTGTCACTGCTGATATCTTGAGCATGGGCTGACACACATCATAGAGCCTGAAGATACAATGATTGAACTTAGCAGAAAGAAAAGACACTGATATTCCATAACCCAATGTCCTTAACAGTAACTAAATATAGGACATTGAAATTTGCAATTAATTAGAACTCATGGTTAGATATGTTAAAGGTTTTTTCCTCTAAAATATTTCATAGAATTTAATAGGTTTTGTGTTACAAATATTAGCAGAATACAATATCAAACAATGCTACAAGCCAGTGTCACTGTACAGTGTGAAGTATAATTAATGCACTGTGACAGAGAAGGCAAAAAGTATGCCCAAGGATAAATTTCTCACTAAATTGACTAACAAGGCAACAAAAACCATGGAAAATAAATGGAAAGACTGTTTACAATAACTATTTTGTTATTATTAAAATATGTTGCTACTTTTGTAATCTCACTAAGCCTTATACACACAATACATTGCAAAAACATCTGTTTCCCCCATTCTTCAGCTCAGTATTCTTGCTGTTTTCTTGTCCCCCATACAATCAGTAATTTTAATTATTTCCATTATCATGTACTCAGCTAAGAGTTTAGTTTCAGTAGATTAGACTGAATCCAGTTTGCTGTCATTAATTTCTATTTGTTCCACTTACTGCAAGTTGTTCTCTTTGGTTATTTTCCATTAAGTCCTTTGAACTCTATGAATCCTTTCTTGGAACACCCAGCAATGCAGATATCTAAACTAAGTCTGTTTTCACTAGTTATTCTATGTCTTTATTGGTCACCACAGAAAACACAACCCAAATGACAACATAGTTTAATTCCTCTATTCTAAAACCTAATAACCGTTTTCCTTAAACTTCAACTGGGGGAAAGGAAATTGCTTGCATTCCTCAGGCAACTGTTCCACCATTTTTTTGCTTTCTTCTCCTCTACTACAATATAATTTCTTAATATTCAAGATTAATCTTTCTTTCGTAACTTCCTTGTGCAAACTTTATTTATGTGTTGCCTATCTCTTGTGTACAATATGGTGTGAGCCTGCAGAAATTAATCTGATGCCCTGAACAGGGAAGGTTGTAGCTGCTCCCTCCCTGGAGGTGTTCAAGGCCAGGCCGGACAAGGCCTTGAGTGACCTGTACTAGTGGGAGGTGTCCCTGCCTATGGCAGGGGGTTGGAACTAGATGATCCTTGAGGTCCCTTCCAACCTTACCATTCTATGATTCTATGGTAACAGGGAAAAGCAGATGTGGGGCTCAGCCATAAACCCTTCTCCAAAAAGCAAAAGACCTCCAAATGAAACCCATCTAAGCCCAACACATGATATACCCAACAAGCAATGCAGAAACAGCCATGAATCTACTTTTTCCCAGGTGTGTGAGATACATAAACCTTTATGAATGCCTGTAGCTGTCCTCTTCTGTTACATGACTGTTTCCTGAGTGCTGGTGGTTAAATGGCTGTGTCTAAAACAGCCTGTTTTATCTGCTTTTGAAGTACAGAAGGTCTCTTTGCACCTGCTGCTTACCTGCAAAAGTTTCTGTTTCAGCAGACTTTGATTTCTAGAGCTTGATGTATCATCTTCTTGAACTAGTGTAAGAGTCCTGCAATTGTCCTGCATTGTAAAATGTAGCTGTAATTCACAACATTAGCAGAAGTCTCTCCAGACCAGGCTGCATTCACGCAAGAGCTGATTCCACAAATCAAACACCTATAAGCAAATTACTCCACTAACTATTTCAACTCCCTTGTCAGATCAAAATTCCCTGGCTTAGCTACCACGGTCTTTCCTTAGCATAACCGATTTATTTCAGTCTGCTCATCACAAGCTCTACATCTCCCATTTAAAATATAATTTCAACTACACAGATTATTTACTTATAAAATACATTTTGCAAAGGTGGATCCAGGAAGGCTTTGATGATAAACACTGGGCCATTGCTTAATCTCAACTTTCCATGAGGTACAACACCCATTGCCATAATTTCTGGCATCCCATATAACAGTAATTTAATACCTGTAACAGGAAATAGTCAAAAACTCCCCAGAAATAATTTATTTCAGTAATTAAAGAAGGTGAAAAAGTGCAATGGCAATGCATAGCTTTATCTTGCTTTGGAGCAGAGACAGCATTGGCTGGCTGAGTTAGCACAGTACAAGTCATCTCAGGTAGATAAATAATGAATGTCATCATTAAAACAAAACACCTTCTGTGTGAGGGTCACCGAAGTATGAATGGAAATTCAGTGTAATAAAAATGGAAGAGAGCAAATTCAAGAGCAGAGCAGCACTTCTGTGCAAATACTGCTAATGTTTTGACCTGAGGTAATTTCAAACAACAAGCACAGGGTGTGACAGTAATGATTCAGCATGGTCCTTTTCCTATCACACTGCAAAATGAGATCAGTGGGAGCAAGGAACAGACACATGACTAAATGTCCCTGCAAGTACCAGTGAATCTTGATTATACGTTCACACTTGGCTGCCACAGACACACACAGAACCACCCAGTAGCTGCTGTGGAGTGTAGAGGTGAAAATACCAGATTCCACTCATCAGCATTTTGTTAATGTTTATGTAGATTAAATACACACATTTTTATACATGTTTGAGATATCTTTGGATTGCACTGATATTCAGTATTTAACCTTACAAAGATCTCTACAATTTGGAAACACTATTCTTTTTCAAATATAATACTTTGCTTGTTCAAAAGCACATGACTGCTGTATTTTCTGATCCTGCTCTTCCTCTGCACTTACTAGTTCAGTATCTTTTTAATTGTCTACATCTATTGGTTGAAATGCTAAGCTTGTAAAACACTGATCATTAAAAGTACAATAGCTAGCATCAAAATTCATATTAACTGCAATAGAACAATAACATAATCATAACATAAAAAGAACTGGGAAATTTGCATAAATAAGGTCAGGCCAGAGCTGTATAGCTGCAAGCAGAACTGTCTCACAAACTCACAGCAGCTGGCACACGAGAAAATCTGCTCAGTACATGTTCATTTTAGCCAGGCATGCCATCACACTGCAATAAACTATACTGCTAAAGAGGAGGAGATGGATCAGTGTTGTTTGAAAGACTAAGCATAAACATTAACCTGTGAATTTCCTGTGTGAGTCAAAACAATTTGTGATGGGCTAACTTACAAATGTGAGTTTCTGGCAAGATGTTCAATTTATGTTCCATAAACTGTGCCACTTGGCAAGAAGAGAGATAGATGAGAAAGGTCAGAGGGAGTGTTTAAGTTTCCATGTCTCTTTAAAGGGGAGGAAAGGGCAATTTGAGTTTGAGAGTGTGCTAAGAGGGTTAATTCAGGACAAGTTCTGCAATTTATCCTCGTTCTCTGTAAAGTTGGACCTTAGGGCTTAATGTAATGGAATGTGATTTAGAGTTTTGAATGTGCTAATTTTGTAATTCAGGTGTCCTGTGGAGAGGCTGTGTTGGTGCCAGCTGTCTGGGGAATTAAATGCAGCTGATTTGTGTAGGGGAAAATGTGTGGTTTGCTTCAGGCCAAAAATTGTTGTAAAATTTAAACCAATGTATTTTTCTTTCTCCTTAATCTAAAGTGTAGGATACAGTTGAGCCTGAGAGGAATTACTGAGGGCTCCCACATACTTCCTGGTGTTTAGTACAGAAAATTCTCGTATAGTTCAATTACAGCATTTGATAACCAACATAAACCAGTTTTATTTTCAACATTGTTCTTCTATTTCCTTTTGCTTTTGCCTTGCTTTCAGTGTTTCATCTTCATCAAACATAATTACAGTAGGATGTTGAGTCTTACAGTATTTGCAAGCATGAGATGTCAATCTAATGGCCAGTTTCATCAAAAGAAACTCTTCTGTTAAGTGTCAATTTGATTTTCTTCCATGATAGAGATCTGGGGTGGGAAAATGGTTTCCATAATATTCTTAAGTCATACTAAAGATTTGTTGATATTACTGTGAAATTGGGAGTAAACAGAGTCTGCCTACTACAGAGTATAGCTCAACAAAACAAGGTAAGTTTGCCAGGTGAACAACACAGCCCTGAATTTTAACCTTTTTTTTTTTTTTTTCTCCAAAACATGTCTTCAGGATATTATGAAATGTGGTTCTCAGAAATAAAGGACCGTGTCTTCTGCTTATGTAAATCAGAGTTGCTCCATTTGCTTCAGTGAAACTCTACTGATTTATGCCAGCTAAGCAGTTGGACCACTGTTCCTTAGGCTATGAAAATGCTCGTTGCTTTACAAATTACTCCGCATCTAAATGGCATTATCACACCATAACACCTGACCTGAGAGGTGAAATTGGTTACTTTTATTGAAATCAAAACAAATATGTTTCTATCTTTAGTGGTCTCCTTCAGTTGCCTTGGGAAAACATTTTAAGGAGGCAGGAAATTGAAGTTGCTTTTTTATACATCATTGCAAAAGTACTCCCTTTTTGAAACACAGTGAAGACCTCTTAAACAGAAATGCTGGTGAATTGCAAATGAAAAGTGCCTGGTTTGTTTTTTCCCTCCACCTCCATCTTAGTCCTTCACCATGTCTATTTGGAGATTAGTGTATGTAAATTACTTCAGGTCTCTTAATATCAAAAACTACATGCTAGGAAGACATAAATCTCCAATATGCAAATAGCAAAGCAAAGTGAATAAAAGGATTTACCCAAATGAGCTTGTGGAAGTAATACCGATTCAGCCATTCAGCCTGTGATGCCTACATGCACCAGACATGCCATTTTATGATCCTTGTGCTTTTGGGTACTGATATTCTGTATTTGTTGGTTTTGCTGGAGGGAAGATGGAGTTTGTAGAAAATAACGGGAGGAAACAGTGTGAGGGAGTGATGTACATGCTTCAAAGTAACATTAAAATCCATTTCTATTAAACACAGAATAGAAATCAGCTGATTTTATCTTGCTCCATTTAAATATGGCTTAAAATATTTTCCTTACAAAATAGTTTCAAGAATGTGAGTATGTAGTGTGAGAATGTAGCTACATACTAATATTCAACTAATATCTGACAGATAAAGTTTAATCTCTAAAGGGCAATGCCTGACACCATGATACAAACAGCTTGTTCCAGAGCTAATAAAATAGAAGATGAAAGTTGCCCTTAATGGAAATTAAAATTATTTAAAATTAGAAAATGATTGTTCTCCAACTTGACCATACTTCAAAGCTTTACATGTTGATACATCTAGTTCCTGCCTTAATTTTTATTCAAGTTTCAAGAAACTTAGGATAATTCATCCACTTCCTTCTGTATTGCCCATAGTACTGGTATAAAGTAATCTGGATGTAATCCTCTTATTGTCGCTTCCTAGTTAAATTATCCAGTTAATAGATAAAGCAGGTAACTGGTGCAACCTTTGTTCATTCTTATGGACACTTTTTTCATAACCAGGAGCTGTGCATGTTTTTTTTTTTTTTGTCTGAAACTTTTTTCCTCCAAGTTGCAGATTCAACCCAGATATCTGGCAAACTCATTCTTTTAGTGTTCAGCAGAAAATTCTAAGAAAGCTGCATCATTTCACTTTAATTTTTAAAAGAAAGTATGTTAATAAGAAAAAAAATATTTTAAAATTTCAGAATAAGAAATGTTGTTTCAATAGAAAGCAAATTATTCACTCTCTAGTGACTTATTTAACCCTTAACTTATTGAATCATAGAATGTCAGGGGCTGGAAGGGATCTCAAAATATCATCTAGTCCAGCCCCGCTGCCAGACCAGGATCACCTAGAGTAGATCACACTGGAACACATCCACCTGGTTCTTGAATACCTCTAGATAGGGCCCCTCCCCAACCCCCCCAGGCAGCTGGTTCCAGTGCTCTGTCACCCTCACTGTGAAAAAATTCTTTCTCAGGTTCACATGAAACCTCCTATGCCTCAGCTTCCACCCATTGCCCCTCGTCGAGTCACTGAGCATCACCAAGAAGAGGTTGGCTCCATCCTCCTGGCACTCACCCCTTGCATAGTTATAAACATGAGTGAGGTCACCCTTTAGTCTCCTTTCCAAGCTAAACAGCCCCAGCTCCCTCAGTCTCTGCTCTTAAGGAAGATGTCAACTCCCTTAATCATTTATGTGGCACTCCCAGGCAGCTCTCTGTTCTTCTTGAGTTGGGGGGCCCAGAACTGGACACAACACTCTAGATGTGGCCTCACCAGGGTAGAGTAAAGGGGAAGGAGAACCTTCCTTGACCTACTAACCATATGCCTCCTAATACACCCCAGAATGGCATTGGCCTTCCTGGCCACAAGAGCACACTGCTGGCTCATGGCCACCTTTCCATCCACCAGGACTCCCAAGTTCTTCTCCCCTTCACTGTTCTTCAGCATATCAGTCCCCAACCTATACTGATACATGGGATTGTACTTTCCCAGGTGCATGACTCTACACTTGCCCCTGTTGAACTTCATTAAATTTCTCCCTGTCCAACTCTCCAGCCTGTCTAAGCCTCTCTGAATAGCAGCACAACTATTCAGTGTGTCGGCCACTCCATCCAGCTTGGTGTCACCAGCAAATTTGCTGACAGTGCACTCCATGCCCTCATCCAGGTCATTGATGAATACATTGAATAATACTGGGTTTGGAGAATAAAATAAGAATTTCTGATTTATTTTTTGTTACCATTAACGAAAAGCAGTTCTTTCCAAAGCATTGCCATAAACATAACAGTACTTTTATCACATCACATTTGTGATGATCACCTTTCCCTGTTTCAGAAGTGAGAATATCATACAACTGCTATTTGATAAGAGCTTATCTACATGATTACTGGAAAATTTGAATTAGCCATTAAAATAGTGGAGCTAAATCACTTTAAGGACTTATTGAGGACACTTATTTCAAAATTAATTGTGTGTTTATTTGATTTGTTTTCATTCACAAGATGATAACACTTTGTTATGCCACTTTCTACTGTAATCCTATCAGACCTTCTAAACAGGCAAAGAAATATCCTGCAGGAAGTAGTACTGGTTATTCAATGGCCATCATTTCAGCATTTGGATATCATTATATTAAAGGAATACAGGAAAGTATTTGTGGTAATAAGCTATGGAATGTGAATCTTAATACAAAACATGAAATTGCAGTCTTGACCACATTGTATAATAGTATGGTCACACCGTACCTCTTCAATGCTATAACTGTTTCCACTGGAGGATAATCTTTCTGTTTGATTATGTTTTAGTGGGGTTTTCTCCTGACTATTCACACCCAGGACAGTTTTACTTCCATTTATGATTATCTATTCATTACTTGTTTGAATAAGTGAAGTAATGTTTCTCAGTCATTCTGGTACCTTCAGAAGAAAGTAGCTACAAAAGTGGAAACTCTTGTTTATCTTCCTCCAAAACAGACACTGGATGTCATGACAAAATTATCTGGTAAAAGATGGCCTGTTTCTGCAGTGTGAGTTCATCAAAATGTAATTGTGTTAGATGCTTCATCTGCAAACCAGATCATAAACTTAATCCAAGCTAATGCATTTTGCCTTGAGTCAGAAATTTTCCGTTCCTACCATTGGTTACACCCAAGGATTATTAATATTTGGCACCAAGCTCAATTTTATTCAGTGACTGTAACTGAGATCAACCTTATTTGATCCCTTGCATTTTCTTTAGGGAAACTAATTCTGAATGATGCAGCTGAACTGAAGGACTGAGAATTTAAATTTATCTTCTTTGCTGAGTGAAGGAGGATACATATCTATGACATGAACACCAAACTCTGTACATCTTGGCTTCCCATATTTTATTATTTGCTATCAGTAGCAGAAATTAAGGCTACCACAAACAATATTTCTAGATGTTTTCTGTTGTTTTGGGGTTTTTTAACTCTTGTCCAGCCAGACAATTTGATAAGGTAATCTTCTCCCAATTTTATAAATTAAAAATAATACTTGTTATCTTGAATTTTGTCATAAGTGGATGAAAAAAAGAATGCATCATCTGTTCCCCATTATTTCTATCTGTCTTCCTGGCTTGTTAAAGAGTGTCCACCTTCTACAAATGTAGTTCCTGTAATGTTTCTTTTCGTTATTTGTATGTCAGATATTGATAGAAACCCCCTTTGTAAATTAAAAAAAAAACAAAAACAAGAATAAAATTAGCTTGCAATATTAATATAAGATCATTTGGCCTGAAAAATTAAGGCTAATTTGTTCAAGGCTTTGTACAACCTCCCTCACCAGAGGACTTTTTTTCTTTTTCTGAGTTGCAACAATCTCCTTTGGGTGACTCTGATAGGCTTTTTTACTCGGTACCTTCTTCAACTCCAAGAAACCACCACAGTTGCTTCCTTATTATGTAGGGTGATGCGGAACAATTTCTGCAAGAAAGTTTACCCATTTGGGAACAGAAAGATGAAAGTCATTGCTCTGGTGTGTATTAGAATTTGGTGAAGGGATTGTGTTTATTACCAGCTTCCATAACACGCTCCACAAAGGCAATCTTTATCTTTGTTGATTTGAACAAGGCAGAGAGGATTTAGACTCTCACAACCTGACCCACCATCATTAGCTGGGGCAGCAACTGGTAACTGCAATCCTAATAAATTTTGGGATAAAGTTATAACATTTTATTAGAATACATTCTGTCACCTTTCCTCTGTTGACAGCATCATGGGGAGAAATGTATGGTTATTTTGTGACCTTTTGATGTTGGACTCCCACAAGACATTCAGATGCTGTGAGCAACTGATCCCAATAGTTGTTTGGGTTTGTTTATTTGTTTGTTTGTTTGTTGGGCTTTTGTTTGTTGTTGTGTTTTGTTTTTTCTTTTCTGCTTACAGTGACCATTTTAGTTAAAACTACAAAAGTCTATAAAATTGATAGGACATAAAAATGACATGTTAGCAGAGGAGGTTTTATTGCTGCACTGTGTCAGCAATGGCTATGCCCACTGTGTTATAGAACTGTTCAACAGATCTGCCCAGATGATGATGATGATGCTTTTTCAAAAAGCACTTTGGATTTAGAATAATAACCACAATCTGCTACAAGACAAATGTTGATGAAAAGTGGATGCCAGCAAAGAAAATGTGACAGAGTTGGAATTTCTAACAGCAAAGCTGTGTGTAGTAGTGTTATTCACACTCGGAAAAGCAATCTCGTTCAGATAGCACTGCCTTCTGATATACAATATGGGCCTGATCCAAAGCCTATTTAAGTCAGTGGACTGGTTCCCAATGACTTTAATGGGCTTTGGATTGCACCCTAATTGCACTAATGTTCCCTTTACTAAAGCTTTTAGTTATAATGAAGCTCAACAATGGTTTGTTTGTTTTTCCCTAGTTTCCAGGTGTTAATATTTTTTCTCTCTTCATCTAAGTGAACCCTCAATTATCAGGGAGGAGTAGAAAAAGCCCAAATCATTCATCAGCTGCAGTGATGTGCTCTGGGTAGACCACTAATGCTCAGTGCTGAGTCACAGAAAGCAAGGTGACCATCATCATGTAAAGGCAGTCAATAAAAAATAACTTTAAAAAGAAAAAAAAAAAAGTACAGTGGCATTTCAAGCCTGACTTGGCAATAAGTGCATGAATAGCCTGCTCTGGTGAAAGAAACAAATGTACCTATGAAATAGGAAATCGTTGAGGTAATTTCTCTTTTACTGTAAAAAACAAAGAAAACAATTCATAATGGCTCTGACAGTTTCTAGAACTCACCTCTAAAATGTATAAACAGCAAAAACCTGCCTAAGTGTTCCTTTTTCAAGTAGGCCATGCAAATGCTGGAGCAAATTGCCCTTCTCTCTGCTGAGTAGCTACCCACATGACTACGGTGATGGTTTGAGAGTTACCTGCCCCCCTATATGAATTTACCCAGACTAGATGCAGATGGCTGGAAGTTTAAGTACAAAGCTTTATATTCACAGCTTACTACAATATAGAAGCAGATATTTACAATATATTACAAATATTTACACTTATATACAGAAATATACAAGTTAAAAGTAATATAGAAACACAATACCCCTCCCAGAAATCAGAGTCCCCAGGAGGGACTCCTAAGCACCCTTCCACCTTCTTTCCACCCCCTCTCTCTTATCCCAGAATCTGCCTTACGTGCAAGGTGAGTTGGAAGGATGGGCAAGGGGGGTTAGAAGCAGAATGATTAGTTGGGTTACACAGATTCCAGCTTGAAGCAGTTAATACTGCAGAAGCAAGGGAGAAACACAGGCACTGACAGACTGTCTTATCTTTATTTGTGTCCTTGTTTTTATATGAGTGAAGTAGACATCACCATTGTTTTCTTTTCACAACCTATAATCTAATTTTTCTCATTAAAATATTCCATTTAGCCTCAAACCAGCACAACTACCTACCCTTCCACAGTAAGCAAAAGGTCAATATTATGTCATGTGCATATTTCCATGATGTAAAGCAGGATTTATGACAAAATGCCAGCATTTAGATCATTAAATTCTCATTTCATCTGACACCTACAAACCACCTTCCCACTTCATTATTAATGACCTGGATGAGAGGATCAAGACTACTGTCAGTAAAATTGTGGATGACATCAAGTTGGGAGGGAGTGTCAACCTCCTGGAGGTAGAAAATGCTGCAGAGGGACCTGGACAGGATGGGTCTGTGACCTGAGGCCAATGGGATGAGATTCAAGAGGACCATGTGCAGGGTCCTACACTTTGGTCACAATAACCCAAGCATCACTACAGACTGGGGGATGAGTGGCTGGAGAGCAGCCCAGTTGAGCAGGACCTGGGAGTGCTGGTTGACAGTGGCCGAACATGAGCCAGCAGAGTGCCCAGGTGGCATGGAAGGCCAATGNTACAAGCAGATATATACACTATATACAGGAATATTTACAGAAATATACAAGGTAAAGGTAATACAGAAACACAACACCCCTCCCAGAAATCAGAGACCCCAGGAGGGGCTCCCAACCACCCTTCCACCTTCTCCCCACCACCTTTCCGCCTTCTCCCCACCCCTATACCTTACCCCAAGGTTTGCCTTACGTGCAAAGTGAATTTGGAGGATTGGCCAGGGGGGTTAGAAGAAAAGTGGTTAGTGAAATTACTCAGCAGAGAGAAGGAAGCCAGAAGCTGCTAACAGCCCGAGAGACGACAAGCCCGAGTGGCTTATCTATGTTTTGAGTACTTATTCTTATACACCTTAGCAAGGCTATGAGTGAAGTAGACATCACCATTGTTTCCTTTTCACAGCCTATAATATAATTTTCTCTATTAAAATATTCCAATTAGCTCAAACCAGCACAGTCGGCCTCAGTGATTCTGTAATTCTGTGAAATGTCTCTACTTAACTGACAAGATTTCTGGTTCAGCTCAGGAATTCTATAATGTTGATTATTTAATAGCAACTTTTTCAGTTTACAGGTTAACACATTTCTTCATGTAAAACAAAAAAAATTATTTATCAGTGATACTGTATGACTATGACAAATAACATCTAAAAACTTGGTTTTAGATATTTTAGATTTTTAGATACTTTAGAACTGGCATCGACTGTCTTGTTTTTCATAGGTCATTTCCTATGAAATGGCACTGACTGTCTTGTTTTTCATAGGTAATTTCCTAACTTCTACTTCTTTGCTGCACATACTGCGCAATAGCTGGGTAAGCTATGCACATCTCAGTGAAATGTTATCCAGATTGTAAAATCCCACCTATAACTCATCATAGCCTCTTAAACTCATATTCTTTATCTGCTTGTGTATGACACACCCTTTATGATCCTAATGCTTCAAATATTCAGACAACCATGACAGTTGTCATAGCTGTCATGATGGTTCAGGGTGCAGGATGTGAATTAAATTCTAAACCCTTACCTAAATAAAGGCTTCAAGACAAACCGATAGTGCATTTTTTTTTTCTTGCAGCCATAACACCATTCAAATATGTCCATTAAAAAAAAAAAAAAAGTTACCATAGAAATATATGTTTACAGTTCTGAGTCTAAATATTCTGTTTCAGTTATCTACTGCTTTGTCTGTATCATCATCCTCTTTTCCAACAGCCACTTGCTTTCAATTCCATGGTGTGCAGCACTTCAGTGTCACTTCTACTCATATAAAGTGCACCACTGGTGTCTCTTTTGCAGCTGGTTAGGGCTTAGAAATGGATAATTTACATGTGTTACTCATTTGGTCTAAGCTTGACCTGGCAGCTTTTCTCTTTAAATGCCATTGCACCAATGGAAACTATGAGAGATCGACACAGGCTTTTTAGATTAGAGATAACTAAGATATTAAAATTTCTATTTGATTTTAAAAGCACAAAAATATTTGGGTTAGTTGACATGGATAAGATGTATTTCCAGTAACACTGAAATAAGTAAAGGGCCCATGGTGAATTATGCAGTGTTAGCAATTTTTTTCGTTTGATCTTGGTCATAGATGTATTATTTTCTTCTGAAGGCTGAGTGTAATTTATTTGTCAGGTTGAATGGGCAGAGGGAAAGTTGTTCATTGACCTGAAGAAATGTATAGTGTCTTCATGATGATGAAGAATATAGAAGAAACATTTCTTGGGAAACAGAGCTGATAGGGAGTGTTTGAAGAAGAAGGTGTCAAAGAGACTGTCAGCAATATGAACGAAAGAAGGAAGGGAAGTAAAAGATGAGAGGCTGAATTTGTTCCCTTTGGGATTTCACATTTAGGAATTTTAACAAAGGCAAGGTTATTATCTGGACAGCATAACTTCCTGAACCCAGCTTTTATCTCTTCTTGGCATTTAATGTAATTTTTAAAAAGAGTCTTTCACACAAATCAGTAGAGAAACAGAAGAAAACATGAGGGGCACAGGAGAAAATCCCCCTGGCACAGAGCTTTTCAGTGCTTCTCCTCATGGGGCAGGATGCAGCAAAGCCACACTTGCACTCTAGGTTCACTTCTCTTTGGAGACTGGCTGTCTCACTCTCCCTTTGAAATCAGAAATTATTTGTTGTGCTTTTTAAATGCTTTTCTCTTGTTTTTTGCTAGTTGCTTTGCTTCTCAAGAGCTGTCTTAATTCTTTCCACAAGCTGTTTGATCTAAGTCTACTCCTTTACAAATCCAGCTCTTCTTAATCAAAGAGAAATTCTACCCTTCGTTCATAACCCAATTGTAATTTTATACATTAGGCCAAATATTTACTGTACTGTATGAAGTTCAGAAAGGTTTGTTTGCTTGCTTTCTTTTCCGTGGATTTGGATAGGTTGTATATCTCAGTAAGGCAAATAAACTCTGAAGTTACCTAATATTCTGCTGACATTTGATTCAGTGTTCTTCTGATTGGCCTCATCCTTAACCATCTCTACCTTAAACATTAGATTTCTAAACTTAGTCTAGCTAAGCACTGTGATGGGCTGACCAGCTCCATGTAGAAAATAAAGGACTAGTGAACCCAAAGGACACTGGGCTTAATGTCATCAGAACAAGAGCCTGTATGAAAAGTGTCCTCTACTTACAGTCCAATGTGTTGGTTAGGCTAGCAAAATAGTGGGATTTGCTTAATTCAAATTTTCTAGAATGATCTGCACTAGCAGTAAGTTACCAGGTAAAAGATCATAGAATCATAGAATGGTAAGGTTGGAAGGGACCTCAAAGATCATCTAGTTCCAACCCCCTGCCATAGCCAGGGACACCTCCCACTAGTACAGGTCACTCAAGGCCTTGTCCAACCTGGCCTTGAACACCTCCAGGGAGGGAGCAGCCCTTGCAACCTCCATGGGCAACCTGTGCCAGTGTCTCACCACCCTCACTGCAAAGAACTTCCTCCTGACATCCAGCCTAAATCTCCCCTCTGCCCGTTTAAACCCATTGCTCCTTGTCCTGTCATTGCAAGACCTTGTCAATAGTCCCTTCCCAGCCTTCCTGTAGGCCCCCTTCAGACACTGGAAGGCTACTATAAGATCTCCTCAAAGCCTTCTCTTCTCCAGGCTGCAGAGCCCCAACTCTCTCAGTCTGTCCTCACAGCAGAGCTGCTGCAGCCCTCTGATCATGATGAAAGGTGTGAAAGATGTGAACATACATATATACACACTTGTCCTATTTGTGAAGTTTATTTGGCATGGGGATTGTAAAACCCAAGAAAATGAGATTCAATAGAGAAGTTGTTTCCCTTGCAATTTGTCTTTGAAAATATTTAATAATTGTGTAGTAAATATTTACTAAATAATATGAGGAGGAAAATTCTCTTCTGAAGTTTGCTATGCCAAATTTAGAGATTACTCAACCATTAAAGTGTGAAACAAGGACATTTCAGTGTTGATTTAAATGTAAATCTCAAGCCAATCTTTACTTGGGAATCATTAGCAACACAACATTATAAAATAAACCATTCAGTGTATTTACAGTGCTCAGTTTTCCTGCCATACCTCCTCCCTTAGTGTGCCATTCACCAGGAAAGAGAGCTTTCTACTTGATAAGGTGCTCCATAAAAGATGCTACTGGCCAAAATCCAATCCTATCGTTTATACAGAGTTTACATTAAATTCTCCTGTTCCTCTTGAGAGATTTTTTTTTCTTTTTTTTTTTTAACTGCTGCATATCTCTGATAGCATAATTCATGCTGGCAAGTATGCAGCATTTATACCTACTGAGTACTTTTAGAATTGCCAATATTTATGCAAAAAAAGTAATACACTTTGTGTGAAATGCAAGCTGGTTTTCCTACATGTTAACAGTTCAGAAATGCTCACACCAGTCAGAAGTTTAGTGCTTCTATTGTCAGAGGGTTTGGCTACAGGCTGTTTTTAGGGCAAAATTTCAAAGATTTGCCTAATATTTAAATCAGCCTTCCCAGTGGCAATGAATACAGGCATTTTAGTTTCCCTGCCATTTAAACAAAATTCCCCTGGCTTTCAGAATTGCACTTACAGATCTTTTTTTCTCGTCTTAGCTGATCAATGAAGTGCAACCTCTTCTGACTGATTGCAAGTTTCCATTTATACAATGGTCCTTCATACTGTTTCTGAGGGCCTGGGCTATTTGTTTACAGGTCAGTCCAAGTGTAAACCCAGCTTGCATGAAGACAAGCCTTTAAACACAGATTTTTCAGTTTAATGCCCAATCAATTTCATATAGCAGTCTAATGGACTCTGCTATAGGTTTTAGTGGATAGTCGAGCAGTTTCAAAGCATGTTCATGAAATAAAAGAGAAATACTTTAATGTTATGAGAGAAAGGGACAGCCCAGATCTAGTGTACATGAATGCTCAAAGGTCTTCTGTGAAAGTGCTTTTAGGGCTTAATTGTCTCCTATAAGAATGTAATTATTATATTAAAGCAGAATGGTTCCAGACAAGACAGGTGTAAGCATTTAACTTCACTGTGAGTTTAATGTCTGAGATTCAGCTCTTCTGAGCACAGAAAACCATTCACTGAAAACACTGAGATAACTCAAACTCCCAGGCTGCTGGGTTGAGGTTTGAATTAGAGTTAGTTTTCAGGAGAAACACTGATACTAGTAGCTATCTGACATATAATGCATATATATATCATGACACCAAGCTGGGGGCAGATGTTGGTGGGTTGGAGGGCAGAAGGGCTCTGCAGCAGGACCTCGAGCGCCTGGACAGATGGGCAGAGTCCAATGGGATGGCTTTCAACAAATCCAAGTGCCAGGTGCTGCACTTTGGCCACAACAACCCCATGCAGAGCTACAGGCTGGGGTCAGAGTGGCTGGAGAGCAGCCAAACAGAAAGGGATCTGGGGGTGCTGATTGACACCCGCCTAAACATGAGCCAGCAGTGTGCCCAGGTGGCCAAGAAGGCCAATGGCATCCTGGCCTGCATCAGGAATAGTGTGGCCAGCAGGAGCAGGGAGCTCATTCTCCCCCTGTACTCTGCACTGCTTAGGCCACACCTTGAGTACTGTGTCCAGTTCTGGGCCCCTCAATTTAAGAAGGACATTGAGGTGCTTGAGCGTGTCCAGAGAAGGGCAACGAGGCTGGTGAGAGGCCTCGAGCACAAGCCCTATGAGGAGAGGCTGAGGGAGCTGGGATTGTTTAGCCTGGTGAAGAGGAGGCTCAGGGGAGACCTTCTTGCTGTCTACAACTACCTGAAGGGTGGTTGTGGCCAGCAGGAGGTTGCTTTCTTCTCTCAGGCAACCAGCACCAGAACAAGAGGACACAGTCTCAAGCTGTGCCAGGGGAAGTTTAGGCTGGAGGTGAGGAGAAAGTTCTTCACTGAGAGAGTCATTCCCCACTGGAATGGGCTGCCCAGGGAGGTGGTGGAGTCACCGTCCCTGGAGGTGTTCAAGGCACGTTTGGACGTGGCACTTGGTGCCATGGTCTAGTCTTGAGGTCTGTGGTAATGGGTTGGACTTGATGATCTTTGAGGTCTCTTCCAACCTTGCTTATACTGTGATACTGTGATATATATACACACACACATATTTAAGACAAAGATAATGAAAGAGATATATCATTATTTCAGTGTTACTGAGAATGGCTGTCAGTAGAGTTAAATAGAAACTCAAGGTAAACATTTGTGTTCCTCATACATTGCCTGCACTGGAATGTGGATTTTGGCTTCTTTTATATTCAGATGTATTATTTGAACATATTTTAATCAGTGTGCTTCATTTTATATTAGCTTTGTACATTCTTCCATGCTGACACTTTATAGTTTATTTAAAAGTGAATGATAGAAGTGAATATCTGATTACGGAAACCCACTGCAAAACACTGCCTGCCTACTCATGGTAAAAGCAAATCAAACATCCAAATATGATTTTTTAATACAAGTTTGAGATCAAAGGACAAAGTGTCTACACTATGTTCTTTGGAAAACAGCAAAGAATCTTTATTTTAATGTATTTGTTTAGGGCAAGTGACACTAGCAAATTATGTTACAGTTCCTAGGTAATGCAGCAAGGAAAATAAGCAATAAAATGCACCTTATTTGAACTCACTGCCACAGTGAATAGTCAGTTTTGTTTGAAAAAACTCTCTCATTGCCATTACTGTCATTAAAGGCAAAATTGTTTGGTGCCTGCTCACATCTTATGACATTTTCTTTTCAAATAAGGACACGTTTCTCTGATCCCAACCTTAGTTTCTTCAAGATGCCAACACACAGTTGTATTGTAGTTAAATCACATGTAAACTATTGTGTGAAGGAGGATGGCCATTTAGAAAGGTTTCCAGGTAGTAGTTAATAGGTATGGGTTTCTTATGGGGCCTTGAACTGATTTAAGGTGTGAATTTTAACCTGTAGAGCTACAGAGAGTTTGGATTGTTTCTGATGGGATGCATGATCTATGAGAGTCATCACTAATGAGGGGCAGTTGACCACCTGCATCCCCACAAGTTTTGAGAGGAATGGCTGCGACTGGCTTCAGACAACCAGCCAGAGGAAGTGGAAGTATCCACCAGGTCAAAAATAGCCTGAGTTGTTGTTCTTGACAAGTTCAAGTTGGAAATTTGGGGAAAGGACAGAAGATAGAGTGGTATCTGCAGAGACATAAACATATTGGGAGTTACATTTCTGA
Organism: Ramphastos sulfuratus; assembly: GCA_013399055.1. NCBI lineage: Eukaryota > Metazoa > Chordata > Aves > Piciformes > Ramphastidae > Ramphastos > Ramphastos sulfuratus. The sequence goes on along the minus strand of WBNM01005798.1, from coordinate 130,884 downwards.
TGGAGAATTTAATCATTTTATTGTAGGCAGAGTTCTGCCAGGAAACTGAAATAAAAGACTAAATTACTTCTGATTATCTTTTGTGCCAGGACTCAAGACTCCTTATGCATGGCAATGACAATGAATCAAAATAACTGCAATAGCTAATGCTGGGGTGAGGGGGAAAGGAGAGGACAATATGTCAGAGTTTCATGCAATTCCTATAGCTTTCAGTCGAAATATTAATGCATATTTCTTACACAAAATTCACCCACATAAGCAAGATAAAAATGTGCTACAGAAACACTAGGCCATAAAAATAAATAAAGAAACAGAAGTCAGTAAAATTGCACTTGATAAAAATTAACTAAAGCCAGAAAAATCTAACTTTGACTCAGAGCCAAAGTACTTCTTTTCTTTGGATTTGGCTTCTAATTGAAGATTAAAATAAAACAGATGCTAGAAATGTCAATTAAACACATTTTTCAATCTGTTTTTTATAGTCTTTAGCCTTAGGAGAGACTTCTGCTTTTCAAATCATTACTGGGCTTTATTTTTATTTTTTTTCAGGAAGGAAATAATATTGCTTCCATGGAGCATGACTCAGTATATATGGTTAGAATGTTCTTACAGGTCTGTTTCACATGTCATTTTCCAGCATTTAATATTTTATCTTATGTAGTAGGAGAATATTTAGCATTTGTAAGTATCTCCACATAAGCCAGTGCAAATTATTACTACTACTACTGATCACCTATTTTCTCCTATTTTATAAACATGAATTGTAGAGTTGAACCCTGCAATATCTGGTGTGCAGACTTATTGTAAGATGAGAACCAGAGGAAGTTAAGCCTGAGAGACTTCAAAAATGTAATTTACTTTACTCTGTTTATTTTCAGTTTTCTTGCACTAAACAATATAACCTGAGAAGTCAGGATAACTGTTTACTTCCCTGATACATACATCTTGTAAGAAAATGCTGTTAGTTTCCTCAGGAATTTATGCATCAACATCTTAGAAAACATATAAACATTGCTCTTTTGAGTTTTAAAACAGGACTCTTGCAAAGTGTTAATCAGGAACTGCATTTAATCACAGAATCATAGAATCATAGAAGGGTAAGGTTGGAAAGGGACTTCAAGGATCATCTAGTTCCAACCCCNCACACTGCAGGCTCATGTTGAGCTTTTCATCAACCCAGACCCCCAGGTCCTTTTCCTCAGGGTTACTCTCCAGCCATTCACCACCCAGCCTGTATTTGTGCTTGGGATTGTGCTTACCCAGGTGCAGAACCTTACACTTGGCCTTGTTGAATCTTTTCATTTGGCTTTTTCTTTACCTAAAGGAAAAGTTTCCTTGGTAGAATGGCTTGAAAGGTCTGACGTTCAATATTTTTACAGTCTGGCAGCTGGTTGTGTAAAGACACAGATGAACTTGGCACTTCTCTGCCATGTAATGGGAACCCATTCATGGTATGGGGTGCTAAAGAGAGGGGACAATAGGTTGCACCTCCTTCCTTCCACCACTCCTCTGGGGAAAAGGTATTGCAAAGCCACGTAGCTATCCACCACAATATGTTGTAGCTCTGGGGAAAATTGGCCTAGACCCTCAAACTATTATTTGCAACTTGACTATTCACAGCTGGAATAGCTATGGTTTTGTTATTTGTAAAACATCCATGAATTTCACCACAGGCCTTTCTAGCAATATTGAAGCATCTGTGAATCAAACTGTTCCCCAGCTGTTCATTCACTACCTGCCGACTTCTCCAGCACCGCAGCCCTATTAATGCTGATGGTTACACCACACTCCTGGTGAGCTCCTGCCACATGGCTCTGCTCTTACTGCAGCTACAGGCGTTAAATCCCAACAAGAAGATGAGTGTTATTTCTTGCCATAAAATGTTCTTGCCAATGACTGGAGTCCTTGCCAACATTTACTGGCAGCTACTGATATTTACATTTCAACCAATTTTTGGTCTAGTCCTTGCAAACCAGTCAGAAATACTCAAGGTGATTTTCTACCTTAAAAAAACCCAACAATAAATTAAAAAAAAAAAATGTCCTTTAGGAAGGGAGAAAATGAACTAGAGGCTGTGGAGAATATAATGAATATCCAACAAATGTTGTTCTTTGAGCTTATCTTTTGAAATAGCAAATTGGCTCAGAAGTCCTTAATGGCCTTATCAATAAATCTCAGAATCTGTAATTTATTTTTACAATAAGGATATATTTTAGGCTTTATTTAAAAGCTTTCGGTGTTAGCTAAATCACTGTAATCAGTAACTTATTTTTAAGAAACACATTATGTGTACAGATTGGTGAAAACTGTCTAAACTTTTATTTAGCAGGTTCTTTATTAGATCAGGGCACTGAAAAAAAGAGATGAAAGACTAACTCATGTCTTCACACTCAGAACTACCTGGCTTTTCAAGAGTATGTGTTAAACTGCTAACACGTGGCATCTGAAGATTCTCAGAAAGGAATTCAGGGGCTTAGGAGCTTTCCTAGGTTTCCTCTGACTGTCTCTAAGGCCAAAACTTATAGCAGGATGTTCATGATTTTTGTATGCTTTGTTCTGAAAGACACAGGGAAGTTCTTCTACTTTAGAAATCTCAAAATTAATTAGTCTGTGCTGTTGGTCAGGGAAATACAGGATCTTCTTCAATGTGAGTAGTTCTGGTGCTTCCTCCATGATTTAGAGTAGAAACTTGCAATATCATAGTATCTTGTAATTGTTTTGGTTAGAAAAGAACATCAAGATCATCAAGTCAAACCATCAGCTCAACGCCACCATGGGCCACATCACGAAGTGCCAAGTCCACACATTTCTTGAACAGTTCCAGGGACAGTGATTCCACTACCTCCTTAGGCAACCAATTACAACGTCTGGCTACTCTTTCCATGAAGAATTATTTTCTAATATCCAATCTAAACCTCCTCTGGCATAATTTCAGGCCATTTCCTCTCATCCTATCACCTGATACTAAAGAAAAGAGACCGATCCCCACCTCACTACAACCTCCTTTCAGGTAGTGGTAGGGAGCAATGAAATCTCCCCTCAGCCTGCTCTTTTCCAGACTAAACAATCCCAGTTCCCTCAGTCAAAGACCTGTTCTTTAGACCCTTTGCCAGCTACGTTGCCCTTGATTTTATGATGAGAATTGCCACATTTGAAATGTAATGGGTTCATTCTGACTAAGGAAAGTCCCACAGTGGAGTCATTTTCTTTATTTTCAAGAGATATGCAGATTTTTTTCAAGGAAGGAACTCAAACTCTCTGCAAATTCATTATTTAAGCTACCCTAAGACTTCCCAGGTAGCAGCAGTGTAAAAGCAATTAGTGAATTGGAAGAAGGTGGAATTTCTTTTTCACATTTTTTTTAATCTTGTTTTCTATGAAGATAATTTTGTCATAGGAGGTAACAGCATCTTTTTGCTATTCATCAGTCTACTGGGGAGGGGGGGAAAAGCTGAGATGACATATACATCTTGTCTGAAACAGCTTTTGAAGAGAGTCATCAAACACTAGTGACATGCACCCTCTGGCAGGTGTGATTGCCTGGAATCTGAAGCAAAATGGAACTGACACATGCCCAAACACTTCACAGGGACTTAACTGAGAAAGATCTTTTACCTCTATTTTACACAGAAACTGTGTCACCAATCTGAAGAGTCAGAATTTCCTACATTAAGGTGTTTGACTTTATTGTATATGGTCAAATCTATTTTAAAATTATTTTATTACTATTGTTTCTATGACAACCATAACAGGCATTTCTTATTAACGTGTACTGTGGGGTAATAAGTTCACAAAAACACTAAGTCAATCATTCCATTCTGGGCAGTGATATTCAAGCTCTCATCAAGGGAACTTCATGCACACTTCTCCAATTACACTAAATATCTTGGTTCTTCTTAAGATATATCCTCAAGTAATTTGTCTATGACTACTTAATTTTTCTAGAAAATACCATTATTTTTTAAAAATCCTTTCTGTCACTCTGTTCCAAATGACAGCATGTGACCCAAGAAGATGTTTCTGTTCTTAAATTCAAAGAGAAAAAAAAAATTAACAGCTGTGCAAAATCTGCCATGATTTTATTTTGGCTTGGTTTTTAAAACAGAGGAAAGCAAACAACCAAACAAAAAAAACCCCAAAACCCCAAACAAACAAAATGCCCCTCACTCAATGGATATTTTATTTTAGTTTTGCTGCAATTTGCCTTTAGTATCAGGATATCTAGATCAATTCATAGAATCATAGAATCATAGAATCATAGAATGGTAAGGTTGGAAGGAACCTCAAGGATCATCTAGTTCCAACCCCCTACTATAGGCAGGGACACCTCCCACTAGCACAGATCACTCAAGGCCTCGTCCAACCTGGCCTTGAACACCTCCAGGGAGGGAGCATCCACAAATATTGTATCATCTCCAAATATCTAACAGTGAAGGGGATTCCTTTATCTATTTTGAAGTGGCCATTCATTTTATTTTCTCTTCCATTTTTCAGGTTTATATTTTGACCTCCCACAGCTAAATATGCTAGATGGCTTAGCTTAAGTTCTGTGAGGAAGTTTTCATACCAGTTTTTGTATTGGAGGCATTACCACAGAATTCAAGTTGAAGCAGGGCACGGCCTGGTACTGGTCTGGTACAGCCTGGTACAGCCTGGTAAGGGGGGTCTGCAACTAAGCCAATAGACGGGAGATCTGGATAGAGCCACACACAGACCAATATGATCCAAGCAATGCCACTATCTCCTTTATTGAGATAAGCTGGAGGCCAGTCACTAGCGGTGTCCCCCAGGGATCAGTACTGGGCCCCATCCTCTTTAACATCTTCATTGATGATCTGGATGACGGCATCAAGTCAGTCACCAGCAAGTTTGCAGATGACACCAAGCTGGGGGCAGATGTTGGTGGGTTGGAGGGCAGAAGGGCTCTGCAGCAGGACCTTGAGCGCCTGGACAGATGGGCAGAGTCCAATGGGATGGCTTTCAACAAATCNCATGGTCTAGTCATGAGGTCTGTGGTAACGGGTTGGACTTGATGATCTTTGAGGTCTCTTCCAACCTTGATGATACTGTGATACTGTGATATGAGCACTCATTATATACCCTTCTAACAGACTGTTCGAGCCAGCCCATTACAAAAGCAATTGGACAAATCATTTAAGGGACAAGGTCTTGACCCAACCAGCTGGCTCAAATCACCCAGATACAAACTCTAGTGGACTTCTGTAATTGGTCTAATTCACTAAGGCGCGCTGTGAGAAACCGAATAGTTGGATGCATTGCTATCTGTCAGAACACCTTCTTGTTTGCCTTGAATCTTCCTGCCATTGGCCATTGTTATGCCTTAATTTCAGGTTGTTATTGTAACTCTTCTGCAGCTGCCACAGCCTGCATCCTTGGCCACGGAGATAAACATACCAAGCAGGCTTGAGAAAATTCAGCTTAGAATTTTGCAGTTAGCAAACTTAGTTAGTTAGCGTGGATTTGCTCACATCTCCAGCTAATACAGAATATTTCTCTACACCAAGTCACTTCTATTTCAAAGATTTTTAACAAGTTAAAATATTGCAGACAGTGTGAGACCACTTGGCACTCGTGTTTTTCCCCCTCTGTAATATTTCTGCTATGCTGATATAAATGAAGATATACTGTAAACAAGGGAAGATACTTTTTTGTCCCATTCCCTTGCAAGGCACTTTGATGTGTTGATGTAGCTATGTTTTCTACCACAAGAAAAGTGTATTTGTGTGGGTTTTGTCCATGGCTGCCTAGCATCCCCAATCTGATGCTGTGCACCCATCTATAAAGTGCTGTTGGATCAACTCTCATTGCTGCAACTTTCTACACATGCATCGAAGCCCCTCTCCAGGCTCAGCTTACAATTATTGATGGCCACATTCAGCTACCTGTCTACAGCTCTTGTCTTAAAATAGTATCTTGGAAAAGTCTCTTGCTTTTCCCCATGAATTAGTGAGCATTTCTGTTTCCTCCACTTGGAAGCCGAAGATTAAGAGGAACATCATTGTGCAGGTATTATTAGACAAAGCCAACAGATATTAAGCTATTATTTGTACATAAGCAAAATTTCCCCAGATAGGCTTTATCATTTCAAGACATTTTGTTTTGTGGTGTTCTTCTTATTTTGTCTAATCACCTCTAAAATTATGAACACTGTGAGAATAAAACATCTTGAATAGCAAAGCAGCTTGAAATATTCATAACTAAGAATGCAACTGGTAATGCTCATAAACAAAGTTGTTTGGAGACCCCTTTATTAATTTTTAATTTATTTTCAGTCAAATCCTTATTACTTCCAAATTCCTGTAGGGGATTCTGTTAATTAGTCATGTGTAAAATATTCATTAAAAACAGCTTCCTATTTTCTTCTTTTATTGCAAATTTACATTTCTAATCTTATAACCAAAATAAATGCCATTGGGTAGAGAGACCACATTAATTTTGATCAACCTCTTGAAACAGAAACCCAGAGAACAAAAAATATGGCAATAAAATTGTAGTTACATTGTGATTTCAACTCACTAGAAACAGCTATGCATATTTCAAACTGTTTTCTACTTGAAATATAAACTATAGACATTTTATATACTTCTTGGAATTATGTTTAGGGGAGAAAAAACAAGAAAGCTGAAAATCAGTCTTTCACTGGCACTTTTTATGGACATTTACCCTTCTGAACTTAATAGATCTAGATACAGAAAAAAAGACACTACTTTTGAAATCTGGCCCCAAAATAGAAGCAAAAATGTCTCCAAACAAATTGAAGTTAAGTTTTTCTTCAATCTCACCTCAGCCTCAACCCTAATGATTACATAAAGGAAATGTGGTCTTGCAATTTAGTTGGATGGTTGGGTCTCAGAAGTCTGAATTCATTTTTACTTCTGATATATAGTCACTTCCTGGCAACTCACTTAATCCCTCTGGACCTCAGCTCATTCAGTGTAAACCCTGACTCATATTTCTGGCCTTGTGAATTATTTGGTCTTAACTCTAAATCTATGGGCCAGTGGAAAGGATTGATTACTATTAGTAAAAGTTAAACATGCACAAATATTTCTGGAGTCAGAATCTTTAGACTGTCTATTCTAATGGCTAGGAAAAGGAGACATTTCTCTCTTTGAACTGTATCAAGAAATGTGGAATATCATTGTGTTTTGGACCATAATGTTATGTTTATACTATGTTAATCTGATGATGTGATGCTATGCTATGCTATGCTATGCAATGTTATGCAATGCTATGCTATGCTATGCTATGCTATGTTATATATTCCTTCTATGGAGGTAAGGCTAAAGCAATGTTTCTTTTTCTCATCTGCTTTGCTATTTATCAGCATAGGCACTGGTAAGCATTGGTAAAAGTTCTGTGTGCGCAAGCAAAGCCCATAGCCTGGCAAAGACCTCCATAAAATTAAGAGGTATTGTTTTCTCTCAGTGGGGCTCATCTCCCACTGATGTCAGACACATGGCCAATTTGCTAAAATAAAGCCAGCCTTTGTGTTTTTTGGGGTTTTTTTTGTTTGTTTTTTTTTGTTTTTTTTTTCTCTTTTGTTGTCAGAATAGTAGATACTCTAAAAGAAAATGTTGATATTCTTCATTTTCCTGGAGAAAAAACACCACAAATGCAGAGAGAAACACTCTGGAAATGGTGCCTATTGTTGAATAGTAACCTCTGAGAATAAAAGTCTGGCGAAATATTGGCCAAAGATAATTTGGCCAAATCTCATTTTATATTAAATACAGAAAGGTTGATGTGGTTTCCTGCCAGGCAGAGACTGGGAAAAAGAGAAGTAAAAATGCATCCTGTTAGAGAGATGAGAATGCAAAATTTTGTATATACAAAGGAAAAATCAAGACAACATCAGGCAACAAAATTTAGTATTCTAGTTCCAGCAGATACAGACTGGAGCCAGAATGATTGATTTCTGAATGAGCATATTGAAGCAAATCAATGTAACTTTGCTACTGCCAGCATTTCTGGGTTTGAAAGTTGGGGTTCTTTTTTTACACCCATCAAACCGATTCAGTTTTAAGAAAGCAGGACTAGTTCAGAGTAGTCATACTGAGATCAGTGTCTCCTATGAGCTGTTATTTGCTCTTCTAGGAGTACCTGCACACTAGAAAGATGAGTAGCATGGGAAATGATAAGATCAGCAGGCCAAAAGGCTCTTCCTTAATTGGGGAGAAGAATCTGAAACCCATCACAGCAGTAACAATGTTAGGGTATTGCAAGAGGCACTGTTTCCTCTACATGAGTGCAAATTAATTACTTGACTCTCCAAGTAGTAATACACTTTGATCTTCTCTAAATCCCAGCTTGGGAATTGTGATGGAGGATAATGGATAGGGTTATGTGGAATGGTGTTACTGGAAGGCAAAGTACAGCTTCTTTAGGGCTTTTGTGAAGAAGGAAGGCTCAATTCCATCTCAGCTAGGAAAATGAGCATTTCATGTTAAATTTCCACTTCATGAACAACTTCTCCATTTATGATGTCATTTATAAAAAAAAATCCAGTTGGACATAAAATGCATAGTTTTTGCTATTCTAAATGTAACTGGGGAAATCAAGCTTCTCCCTGGATCAGGAATGTTGCTGACCCAAATTCTCCCATTCAGTATTGCAAGCAGTCTGTCATGCTCCTGAAGCTAATAAGAAAGTACAGTTGCTGCTTTTTATTGTTTTGTACTCAGCTTGCACAGGTACATCCTACTATGTAATACACATACTTTGGCCCCAGTGTATTCTTCCCAGGAGAAAAGTGTTTTGTCAGTGGCCTTTTAAAGTGTATTCTTCTCCTACTTTAACCACTGTTTTCTCCTCATCACTAGCTTTGTAATAATCTTCTAAAGAACACTTTAAAAACTTGATTTATAATGTATGGCTCACTACCCCTTCCATTCCTCGGTGCTCCATCACAACCCAGAATCCTCCTCAGAAGCATTTAATGTGCATAACATAAACTTAAAGCAAATAATTATTTGTTGCTGCTCCCAATTCCAGCAACAAATTTGATCAAGACCAAATTAATCACTGCTTTAAAAATCATTAGAGATTATGTGATAAAGTGCTGGCTGAGTTGAACCATGACTCACCTTGATAATACTCTATCTGAAAACTAATCATTAAGCACCATACCATCATCTTGAGCCAGCAATTCATCTCCATTACCTCAGTGGCTCTTCTGATTGCAGCTACATCAGAACATCTTGCTGAAGTCCAGATTAATTTTACCTCATTCTTTTTTGCCCAATTTAGTATGTGGAAGAAGTCAATCGGTAATGTTACCCTGAGTTCAGCACACCCAAGCCAACTCTGCTGAGATGCTTTCCACTCCATCAGTTCTCATAAATTAACTCCTCTGTGATCCTTTCAAGTTCACCACCTGGAACAAAAACCAGGTTAAAAGTTTACATGTTCTGGTCACTCATCCTTTCCTCTCTTTTAAAACTGGAGCACTACATTTTGTTTAACATTTGAGTAGTTCAGCCTGGTCTGCAAAATCTGTCAGATGACCCCTGCTAATATCTCTACTAGTTCCTTGTCCCCAAGGAACAAAGACCTTCAGTCCTGAAGTCTTCTTTGTTTAATTTTTCTTATATAAATATTTACATCCTCTTTACTGAAGATTAATTTTGCATTTTCCCTTTAGTTTCTTGGATTTTACTCCCAATACTTCTCTTTTTAGGATTCTGACCTATTAAAAGGATGAAGAGAGACATTTACATAGGAATTTTGTCATGCCTAAGTCCTTGGTGATTTTTTTTCTCCATCTCTATCACTCAGAAATCTTATTTAGTCTTTTTTCTTTACTCTGAATATTTTTGGAAAAAAAAAATCTTTTTCTTTTTCTTGATACAGCACACAGGAGTTCATTACATTTTTAAGCATCTCATTTTCCTCTTTCAGTTTTTGACTGCTAGTATATATTTCAGGTGTGTAAAGGGTATTTTTAATTGTACTCTCTCTCTCTCCCTCTCTCTCTCTCTCTTAAGAAATCTTATGCATATCTATTCTGTACTTAAGGCACTTTTATTCTGAAGGAGCAGGGCTTTAATGTTTTAGTTTAAATTCTTCAAATACAAAATCCACAATACTAACAGGTTAAATAATGAAAAGTGTGAATTCACATCAGAGCAAAAGTTTTAAAAGGGAGCTTTTGCAGGTCTCAATGAAATAATTGAGAAAGGAACTGTGAAATATATCTTTCCTATGGCAAACTTACAAAGTACATCCCTTTTGAGGCATTGTGTATGTATTTATATGGAAACTGAGATAATTTCCAAGCAAGCTTATATTTTTATTCTTTTGCCTAGTTAATCCAGATGGCCAGTACAAGGGCAAGCTGGTAGGGCTGAGAGCAGGAATGGCTACTTAATTCTCTGATTGGAGTTTGGTGACCATCTTCTATTTTTTAATGTTTCCTGTGTATTGTTGACTGCTTTTACCTACCTCTTTATTTATTATTGACTTCATGCTAGTGTACTATGGGGATAATTGTGCTAGGAATTATATACAAAACACATGCTAGTTTTATTTCAAGGATATTGTGCATACGCTGTAGGCTATCATTGTTTCGGAAGATTGCACTGAATTAGATGGAGTATTTAGATTCAAAATGAGGCAATATTGTGCCCTCTAGGACTCCCAAGATATATATTTAGACACTGCCTTGCCAAAGACTCCCTCCATAACCTTGGCATGTCCCTTCATCTCTCTGTTCTTCAGCTTCCCAACTAACCAGCTAAGACAGCTCATAGGCTGTTCAAGCGGTATATAAAATTTTAGCTGTAAAATATTTTAATGCTACATGAATTACATGGACTTGAAGAAAACACTACATGTTTTGTTCTAAGTAATGTATCCTAATTAAAAAGCTGAAATTGAATGGCATTATGCTCTGAAAACCATCTGATAATTTTGTTATACTTTATATAGAATCATATAGACTCATAGAATGGTAAGGTTGGAAGGGACCTCAAGGATCATCTAGTTCCAACTCCCTGCCATAGGCAGGGACACCTCCCACTAGTACAGGTCACTCAAGGCCTTGTCCAACCTGGCCTTGAACACCTCCAGGGAGAGAGCAGCCACAACCTCCCTGGGCAACCTGTTCCAATGTCTCACCACCCTCACTGCAAAGAAGTTCCTCCTAACATCCAGTCTAAATCTCCCCTCTGCCAGGTTAAACCCATTGCCCCTAGTCCTGTCATTGCAAGACCTTGTAAATAGTCCCTCCCCAGCCTCCTGTAGGCCCCCTTCAGATGTTGGAAGGCTACTATAAGATCTCCTCAAAGCCTTCTCTTCTTCAGGCTGAAGAGCCTCAACTCTCATAGTCTGTCCTCATAGCAGAGCTGCTCCAGCCCTCTGATCATCTTTGTGGCCTTCCTCTGGACCCGCTCCAGCAAAGGCAGCAAATTCAAACTTTCCCCCGTAAGCTTAATTTCCTTCATTTAGCCCACAGCATCACTGCCCAGTTGTCTTCTCTCAAAAGTGTATTCCCCCATTATAAGAATGACATGTTATTTTTGAAGTGTTTAATATACAACATTGTAAAAACTTTCCCAAAAGAATCAATCTTCACCCTTAAAGGTTGTTTCACTTTAGTGCACAATGTACCATGTTTTCTGCTGTGTTTGATCCATGTGAGCTGCGGAGCTGGCGAGATTATACATAGTTTATACTGCAGGGATTTTTAATGTTTCACACATTAGCTTTTAAAAATTGCCTTCATGTTTCCTATATTGATTTTTGTGGAGCGCAAAATACAGTGCCCACGGAGTGGCTCTGCCTAACTCTCCTGATGAAAAGATGATATAGGAAACCTCAGCAGGGGCAAAGACAGCCACAGATTTTAAAAAGTAGCATCCAGTTGACCATTTTATTTAAGCCTTAGTGTAAGCTTTACTTTTTTTTTTTCTCTTTATGATGGCATGCATAGTATAACTGCCTAAGGGCACAGTTATTATAGGCTGTATTTTAAAGCTGATTAAAAATAAATTCTCCATGGCTGTCTGAAACTTATTCCACAGAGAATCTTGTTTCATATAGGACAAGTAAAAGGATCTGTTGCTTAGTTAACTAAGTTCACCTTTTGCCTCAGCACACATTTAAAAACTCCTATCAGATTTCCATTACCCTTCATTTATTATCCAATCTTTCTACTTTCATTAGAGAAAGTATTATAATGACTGTGACTTTGGAAAGTTTTATAACTAATGTATACATATATACTTCTATATATTATTATATTTTATTGATAGTCCATATGAAAATTAGCCTGTCAAGTCTTATAGAAAGATCTCGGTACCATAATAAGGAGACTTGTCTTCCCAGTCACTCTGCAGCACACAAGACTTGGCAAACTATCAGATGGCAAGATGAAAAGGTAAAGCACAGAATCTGTAAATTCTAACTGTGCACATGGGAATAGGTTCTGGGCTTTCCAAGAACTTCTGGAGAAAATTAAACTTGGCAGGACCCACGCAGAGATTCAGTTCATCTATTTTCATTTTACACTGTCATCTAGTTTTTGATCACTGAACAACAAAGAAAAATTAAATTTTGCCATATGCATTCTATAAATTTCAATTTAACTATCAGGTGCTGCACCTGCCATAGTTTTGCTTTTTGCTGAGTTTTAGACAGCAGACATAATCATTTGTTTGTGTTACCAATGTTGGTTTGGGAAGGATTATTTATGGTAGTGTTTGCAGTGAATCTGCTCATTTCCAACCATTGCTTTATAAAGCTACCACTTGAAATATGGAGAGTTATGTCAGCTTGTATAGGAAACATATTGCATAACATCAGTAAAATGGCAATGTTTATACTCTCTGCTCCTCTACTGAAATCCTCTGAGCCCTGAAACTGGGTAATAGGACATTTCAGACAAAGTCACATTATACAAGTTTCAGGTCCAGATTCCCCTAAACAAAGAAGGGATGTTTTACATTTTGTATTTCTGGGGTTTTTTGTACCTACTGAGCCTACTGTGTTGCCCTGCAAGGGCAAGCATCACCACCAACACCTCTCTACAAGACTAATTTTCCTTGAGCACAAAGAATCTATTTGGGTAGTGTCAGTGATGGGCTGCTGGGGACATGGCCATTCAGAAATTTCATGTTGCTGCAGTTGCTTTGGCCATGAAATGCTGGCTGGAACATTCCCTCATCAACCACCCTCATGTGCCACAGCCCCAACACAGCTTTGGGCCCCAGGATGTTGCTCACGCCCTTCAAAACACCCACTAAGCCTCATTGCATTTCCATGGTAACAACTCATTCACTTTTAACTTCATCTCTCCAAACTGAACTGCTCATACACTGAAAAGGAAGACTATGTGCAGGCTAAACTTATGCTGTTATTAGCCAACAGGATTAATGGCAGCAAATTGTCTCTCCACGAGCTGGTGGGGTTTCTACAGAAAAATATAAAATAGAAACTTGGGAAATTCATAAAGAAATTCCTCTTTGCCAGGTACCAGGAGAAAGCAAGAGCTAGGTCAAATTTTGTTTGAAAACCCTAATTATGTGGCAATCCATTTTGTCTTTGGTTGCATTAAAACTTCTCTGTGTTGTTTATGTAAAAAAGAGATGGATGGAAATTTAAATAAAAACTGAAACAGAAGTCAAAATTACTTGCTCCGATTTAGTATCTTGGTATCTCAATATTTTGAAAGGATTTTTCTATTTGATTTTTTTTCTTCACCATTTAATTTATTCTTTTTTAATTGATATGTTTTTAGGCAGTTCCTGCTTTCTCATTTTGACTCAGTTTTTGGTTTTTTTTTTAATTGTTTCAGAGGTTTTGGAGTTGCTGGAAAATTAAGAAATCATGCGGTTGTACACAGAGTAGAAACATAACACTACTGATTTACTTTTTTATTTCCTCTTTTCATATTCTCCTCTTTAAAGAATAAATCTCTGAGTTATAATGTGAGAACAGATATGCAACACAAAATGCAAGCATAATCTATTAAATATTATTCCAGTAATAAAGCACAAGTCATGTAGTAGTCATAGTAATGAAACACATTATAGCATACATTATGCTGTGCACTTGAGTTTTGTTACTTTGGATTACAGAATCATGAAGTCTTTCCTTTTTTCTTTTTTCTTTTTGTTTTTTTCCTATCCTTTTAGTTTTGGTTTTTGGTTTTATTTTAAATGTATTTTTAGGGGTTGGAAGGAAGATTAGTTCAGCTTTAATTTATACCATAATTTTTAATGACACCTCATTGCAGGATTTTATACTTGCCCTTGGATAGGTAAGGATTTTACAGGCTTTGCATTAATTACAGTAATTTTGTAAAATTTCTGATTCATGCTCTGATAAATGTTGGTCTAGGATTTAAGAAAAACATAATGCTCTCTAAGGAAATAAGGGAGAGGATTCATAGGGTCAGAGTGAACATCTGTAGAGCGACTTAGTGGATATACGATTTTTAAATTAACTCACCTGAGTTTTAATGAGAAAGCAGCTGTGGAGGGAAGTTGTCACATGGCTTACTGATAAGTGTTGTGCAGATGGGCCACTAGTCTCTTGCACACATACACCCATATACTCTTTCATACACACCCAAAGGTGAGTGCATGGCTCAGTATGATATTCATAGATTTGCTAGCTTCTTAGAATCATAGAATCAACCAGGTTGGAAGAGACCTCCAAGATCATCCAGTCCAACCTATCACCCAGCCCTAGCCAATCAACTAGACCATGGCACTAAGTGCCCCATCCAGTCTTTTCTTGAACATCTCCAGGGATGGTGACTCCACCACCTCCCTGAAGGAAATTTGGAAAAGTATTACCATATGACTTCTAAAACTTATCGGCAGTGAAATTAAAACAATGATTTAGCCTAAGGTACTCTTTTCTCTTTTCTTTCTTTTTTCTCTTTGATTTCTTGATATTTCTCAAGCTTATGTATATTTTTTTTATTGCAGTTTCTTTCCTGGAACAATGGCAAACCTCTGTACTTTGATGACACCCAGTCATTGCCAGCTGCACCACTCACTATTGTATAACTTTACTACCTCAATAATTCAGTTGATGTTGGCAGCACCAATGCTCCATTGCCAGGCACATTCCAGCTCACCTTATGAATCAAACTCTTTCTTGTGTGCATTTCACAGGAAATCCACTTATGTGTAAAAACATAGTGTACTATACCCACATCTCTAAAGATGCTGAAGCACCATGTATCTATTAATAAAACCATTGAGAGTCAAGTGTAACAGAATATGTATCTTCTGCTTTCTTAGAAACTGAAAGATGTAATCAATTAAACTCCAATGCTCTATTCATAGCTCAGTCATTGGGTTTTTTGGTTTTGTGGGGGTTTGTTGTTGTTGGGGGG
>WBNM01005798.1:32132-115499 GCA_013399055.1 Ramphastos sulfuratus | reverse complement strand
GGGGGGGTGTTTGGTTTTTTTGTTTGTTTGTATTGGGAGTTTTTGTTTGTTTGCTGGTTTGTTTTTTTTTTTTGGTTGTACAAAGATTTATATTCCAATTAGCAATTGCAACGTAAGTTTTCATGTTAACCTGATCAATAGTACTTCCCCCTCCTCAGCATCTCTTATTACACTGAGATGGCAGCAATATGTCAAGAAGAGCATCTCTGTTACCTTCTGATTGAACAGAATTCTCAAGCTTCCTTTGAAATCTTGAGAGCTTGTCACTTGAGGTGTTACTTTTTTAAGCATGAACAAATCTTGTCAGCCTAAGCTGAGAAATCAGCTGTACTTTATCAGCACTTTGGGATCAAACTTCACATTTCATATTCAGCAGTGGGTGCTGTATGTGAGACAAAACCAGAGGTTACAGTCTGCATTAGGAACACCCTCTCTGATGGTAGGGTGGATCACTTTCTTACTGTTTACACAACAGTCTAAAAAGAAAATAATCTTAGATACTTAAATTTTTGTGATATATAAAGTGCTTAATATCTTGCAACACTGGCTTATTTATGTAGGCATATTATGTTGAATTAACTACAGCTTCTTAGACTTAAAGTACCTTGGATCCACACATAGCTTTCTTTTAAAAGAGAACTAATTGGCATCATAGGTCTTTTGTAATTAATCCTCCTTAAGGCTGAGGTAATGCTGCTTTGTAGCAGGTCTATCACTTACCCAATTACACACTGATTGCTGCATTCCCTAGTCTTCCATCTGGACATCTGTAGAGCTCTGGGACTCAAAAAAGCTGCGTGCTCAGTCCCATCTGGAGGAGTGTCACAAAAAGCAAACATCTACAAGATGTTGAAGGAGTAAATAAAATCAATGTGGTAATTGCTGCACCTACTTTGAGACCTAAGTTGAAGGAAAAGTATTCTGTGCATTGACTGAAGACCAGACAGCACCAGTTGGGATCAGTGCTCTCAACACCTGCCCATTTTCTTGGAAACAGAGTACTTTGGCAAGCTTTTGCACCAATGCACACATACACCTTATTTACCAACACATTGGAAAGTTTCTCATAAATTGCTATAACCCAGCATGCACCCAAGAAAAGGTGACAGCCTCCCAAAATAATATAAAGGAAAAGATCCTTCCCTTCTTACGTGCATCCTGAGGTCAGACTTGGAGGAGACTTCAAACAGTGAACATAAATTATATGACCTGGCAGACAAGTGAGAGTTCTTCATGCACAGTCATTTCTGAGTCTGTGTGTAAAACCCAGAAATTAAAGCTCTATCCCAAGACTGAGCTGTATGCCTGCTATAGTACAGACAGAGCATCTGAGCTGAAATGCTGCATGACATCCACAAATCAGGATNCCTTGAGTGACCTGTACTAGTGGGAGATGTCCCTGCCTATGGCAGGGGGTTGGAACTAGATGATCTTTCAGGTCCCTTCCAAACTTACCATTCTATGATTCTGTGTGTACTTATGGGCATTGATGGGCTAATGTTTAAACTAGGAACACTCAAGGCATTTTAATACTGTTTTTGTACTGTGGGTGCAATGTATGGGTGTGAGTGTTGTAAAGGGCAGCCAAGCAGATGGCTTGTTTTAGCATGCTTTTTTCAAGGTAGTTTTTATCCTTAGAACTGTCCTTCTAACCCGGTCTTCCATTTCCAAGGCAGTGATTTTTCACCCTGAGGCAGCACTCCATATTATTGGCCTAGCTGAATTTGCTTAATGACTATAAGGAACATCCAAACTACACAGTACATTCCTCACTTACTGCTGTTGCCTTCTAAGTATTTACTTCTTCAGCATTGAAGGCAACAATGGTATCCCAGGGTTTTCACTTGGATATTTTGTTACATCAATGAAGATCAAACTGAGTAGTAAGATCATTGCCTTCTCCAGAAATTCTTCAGCACTGCCTTTTCTCTCAGGATCATATCCTACCTGGAACTCACAGCTGATCAAGTAAAGCAGTAATGTTGTACTTTGTGAAACCTTTTATGGAGAAATGACTCCAAGACAGGGAGAAAAAAAAATAAAATAAAAAATGAACCATGCACTGCTTTTTACTTCATCCTCAGATTTCCTGCTAGTCCCCCAAAGCCACAAAGCCAACTCTATCTGATTGTGTGAGTGCCAATGCAAGACATTATCTCGTTTATATTAAAGACTGCTGTAAGTGAGCAATGGGTCTTCCAGGCTGCTCTCATGGCAGTTTAGAAATGGAGCAGCAAAACACAGCTGAGTGAAAGAGAAGCATCATGGCAGTTTAACACAGGCCTCCTGCCAGTTATAGGAGACATCTCATAAAGCAGGGTGAGAAAAATCAGAGCTGACATACAAAAGGTTGCACTATACTCCTTGCTAAAATTGCCAACTATGAAGTCAAACAGAATCTGTAAATGAAATGGTTAACATGAGAATTTCTGTAAATCAGGTTGAGGAAGAGATATGGAAGCCCTTTTTTACATAGTCTAGCACTGACTTATTTTCCTCATTTTAAAATCCTCATGTAGGTAAGTCTAATATGCTAATAAAATATCAAGATGGCTTAAAGTTCAGAAGACTCAGTTTTTATAGAGGGTAGATTAAACCTGCTTCTTTGGGCCTTTTATACTTTACATCAGAAAGTTTAAAAAAAAACAAAGAAAAACATTTCATCTAACACAAAAATATATGTTTTAAAGAAATGCTTAAGCCATATTTTTCTTAAAATGCAGGTCAGTGTGAGAACCCTGAGAAAAGAGTAAGTAATAAGTATGCATAACAACCACGTATCAGTCTGAGAACTGTGTGATGGCTAAGCATGAAGGGGAGAGCTAAGGGATTATATGTGGAAGCACTAGCTGTAAAATTTGTATTATTCAAGATTTAAGTCCCACCATTATCATTATTTTTAATGGTGTTTTCATATGCTGTTGAGTAATAGTTTGTCCACATCCCTCTTTTTATTGGAAGAACTGCTTATGCAGCAATTGTGATGGCAATAGCCTCTAAGGGAGTTACGGTCACTTAATGAAACAATTTGCAAATTTACTTTAGGTGTCATTTAAAATTGAAATTTCAAGAACTTTATTCTACCACGTTCTCGTTTGGTATCGTTCAGTAAATTGGTATATTCAAGGAAATCCATGAAATTACTATTCAAAGACTGTGATAAGAATGGATTAGTTCTGTACCATTTTTAGCTGCCATTACATTTTTTGTTGCAAGACTAAGTCTACGGATTGAGTATAAAGTATATCAGGCTTTAAATTCAGTGATAAGTCATTGTTAGGACAGAGAATTTTGTGATAACACAGGCAAAAGATTAATCCACTCTGATGACAGCCTTGCAAGTCTACAAGGAGCAGAACACAGAGCAAGATTTATCCATTGCATTGACAAGGACGCTAAGGGGAATGGGAAATGGAACAAAATGACTGCATTTGCATGACAACCTAAGACTATAATTATATGGTTCCACTCAAATCCTACAGTAATGGACCATAAAGAAAAAAGCATAAACAGGGCACATCATTTAAAACTATATTGTACTCATCAACCTTTCCAGAGTCTGTAGAAAACATAATCAGGGAACAAAAATTAATTTCAGTCTGCTAAATTACACTGTAAGTGCAGAGGGGATGCAACAGAGTTGTTCAAACAAAGTTATTCATGTGGCTTTCGTAAGTCTGAATAAATACATCCTGCCCTGTGTTCACAAAGAAGAGTCTATCAAACTAGATCCTCAGATTGCATAAAGCAGCATAGTTCCCATTACTTCACTGACCTCAAAATCTTCTCAATATCTTCCCAAAATCTACAAGGAAATCCTCTTCTTGATAGGAAGGCTTTGAAAATACTAAGTAAAAGCTAATTAGAGATACCTAGGGGAAAGTTTTAAAATAATGGAGATTGGCAAACAATGTGAAATGCAGAATATTGAACCTACATGTGCATCTACCACATCCCTGTAATTCCCTGAGACACACTGGAACTTCTCACATGCGTCCATTTGAGTGCCCAGATGTTTCTAGGATCGTGGCTGTAAGGCTGTAGAGAAGGGATTTGTGAGCTGAAGTCCAGCATATCATCATTTGAATTAAAGCAACTGTGATTAGTGTCAGGTTTATTATATATATAGTGGTGTATCATACAGACACTATCAATATATACCCTAATCTTGAGGTAATTAAAACAGTGCAAACTAAGGCATAGACACCGAGTAAAGATGATGTCATTATTGGAAAGCTCATCACTGCTTTGTCTAAAGGTCAGGATCAGAACTACATCAATTTAGTCATGAACCTTTGCACTTTCTCATCTAAACAATGGAATCTCATTTTAATTTCCTTTCCTTTTAAATACAGACATTTCTGTGAAGGAAGTTGCATATGAATATCTGCACGTCTCCTTTCCTCCAACCTTATGAAAAAAAGCTGTGTATAACCAACACGTGATTATGCCACATGCATATAGCTGCAATGTATTTTGAAAATATTCAAAATAGTTAATCTGAAAACATGTGAATAAGTAAGTGAAGACTTTGGTGCTCCAGTTCAAGCAGCATGTGAATAGACTCATTGTATTTTAGTTCTTTCATAGAACAAGTCTTATAGCCACACTTAAGGAAAATTTCCACTGACTTTAGTTTGCAGGCAGGAATTTATTCAGGAACTGCCTGCCATATTTGGGTGCTCACATACTGAACTATACATGATTGAGGCAAATACATATTTTTTGCTGCTTTTTGAGCATTGCATTATTACACTAATGTGCAGAACAGACCTTAAAACAATTCAGGCTAATCGCTCAAAAGGCCAAATTCTCCTCTGTGAGTTCATGGGAGAACTTTGAATTGTGTTCACGGGGAGCATAGATTTGAATTTACTGAAGCAGCTGAAGAGGCTCTCATGCTTATATGTGCACTTAACAGTATCAGTGCTACTTAAAACCACTAAGAAATAACGGATGGGGGAAATCAAATTAAACTGCTCACCAGTTACTTCCACTAGCCCCTTCTTGGCACATGGAAATTGTATCAGTTTAATGACTTTGCTACAGCAACGTTTCTGCAGCATTGTGTCACAGTATTGCAATTTCTTTGCCCCATTCACAAGCTGGCCTTTTCTGTTTTCCTCTTGTAGCATCTACATGGATTAGCACTGCAGTTATGCAATGCATAACAGAAGTGGTAACAGAATGAATGGCTTCTTAACTGCTATTATAAAATTTCTCATTTTTTATGATCTTGATTTCTGACGTATCTCATGGTGTTATTTTAGAAATAGCATAGGATAATGTTTCAAAAGAAGTTGTGCTTCATATAAGCAATGCAATCTCTGCTGCATGGCTGAGAGAGACTTCTTGAAACAGAGAAGGTTGGCTGTGTGCCATGAAGTTCAGTTGCCTGCCTGGGGCTTTGTCTTGGTATGCATCTGCAGAGGAGATCAGAAATGGCTACTAGTCTGTTTACAGGAGCTGCAAATGGCTCAGTTGACCGACACCATGTAGCACCTGCACAACCAAACTTACTGGGCGTCCCTAATCCCCTACCAGATGGGACCGAACCAGAATGCCAGGATGCATGGAACAGTCAATCCATAAGCCAAAACAGTTGGAAATATGGGATTGGTCAGGAGCCAGTGCAGATGGCAACAGAGAGCTGGTCAGGACTGCAAGTCTTCGCTTGGCATTGGGTGGGCACTGATACAGATGGCGAATAGGATGCGTCAGCAATGCAGTTCTCTCCTTACTTGTCTGGTGTCAGATTGTCTCTGCATGAGAAATGAAGAGGTCTTCTAAAACATGTGTTTAGCTTCTGCAGCTCCATCCCCTCTCTAAAGATATCCACTCTAACCCTGAAATATGAGATTTGCCTAGAAACATGCAGATTGAATTTCGTTTAGAGGGATTGTTTGTATTTGGGAGCAAAATGTGAATTTCCTGCACGTATTTGCAGTAGTAAATCTTCAGCACTCGATTGATTGCAAAAAGTGAAAAGGGGCTACTCACAGATGCTGTCAAAATGGAATCTGCTTTTGAATTCAAATGAATATTCATGAATAATTTCCACCACTGTTTGCTCACCACTCATATTTAATGATATAGGAAATGGGATGAATAACAAAGTGCTGAGATTTGCTGACGATACAGAATTATTTAGGTTAATATGAACCAAGAACCAAAGAGAGGAATTTCAGGAGAAGCTAATAAAACCTTAGTGACTGAATAACAAGATACCAGATGAAGTTCAATGCAGACAAGTACAAGATAATGAACACTGGAAGAAATCATTTGAACAACTTGTACTCATGATGGAGCATGAATTAACTATTGAAGTCTCCAGATTAGGATGGACCTGCTGCCCAGTGACAGCAAAGAAGGAAAAAAGGTTGCAGTTTACTCCTGGGGAAGGGTGAATCCAGATCAGAAAGGTGTCTTCAGTCCTACTTCAGCCATAGGCATAGGTAATGTTTAAAAANNNTTTTTCTCTCCCTTAAACCAAGAGCAGAAGAAAATATTAAAAAAAAAAAAAAAAAAAAAAAAAAAAAAAAAAATATATATATATATATATATATATATATGACCTCTAGACCTCTATGTAGGAGCTCAAGCTGGGGGAGGAACACTCTCAAAAAAATAGAAAGCCCACCAAAAAAACCAAAAAAACAAAAAAACAAACAAACAAACAAACCAACCCAACACCACCAACTAGATTTATTTCTTTATGATTAATTTATCATATCCAGGATGGAATTACACCACTTTAAACTGAAAGGTACCTCTGAAGGGAAATAGTCAAAATAAACTACTCGAGAGGAAAAGGCAGACACATGTGAAAATTGCTCTGAAGGATGAAAGTTAAACAAACAGTTTACGTTCAGAGTTGAAAGAGCATCAGCATCACACAAAAGAATATGTAACTCAAGAATGAAGACATGCATGAGAATTATGGCTGTAAATCACAGCCAGCAACCAAACCCAAACTTTTCTGCAGTTGCTATGAACTCTTTGCTATGATTTTCTGGGGTCCAGAGGAAGTTCTTTCTGGAGTCGTTCACCCTGAACAACATTGCCAAGTAACTGGGATGCTAGAAAAGCAATCAGATAATAGCAGGGATGCCAGAGGACCTGTCCTTTCTTTTACTTCTGCTCTCCTGCCTGCCAAAGCATAGTCCACGCTGTCATTGAGTGGAGTGATTTCACTTGTGCTCTGTGGGCTACTGCTAGCTTTCCACTAAACTGTACAACCTCCTGGTGAGCTATCACAATCCTGAAACCTTAAATAAAGGAGATGATATCACAGAGAAAGAATATTGTAGAATAATTGGTTTCTTGGTCTCAGAGAAACTTCTGCCTAGGAATAAGTAATGCAAAAAGTCAGTGATGATAATGTTGTTTTCGAAGAGGGTGCTCTGTTTTGACTTACAGCATTCCTATCAGTTCACAGGATGAACTTTTTGTATTAAGTCCTAAATGATCATTGAGTATTTTCCACTTGTGAGTATTATTTTTGTCTCCCACCACAATCCTCAAGCACTGTTTCTTCTGCAAGCGTTCTTAGATAGAAAATGCACAAATTCCTGAGGAGTCACTGGGAGAAAGAAGGAAGGGATTAGGTGGTGAGGAAGGAAGGAGAGCAGGAGGCAGAGGACTTTGGCCATGGCATGACTGTGAGAAATGGGGGCACAGTAGCAGTGAGAGCTGGCACTTCTAGGAGCTGTTATAACAGAGAGAGGACAGAGAGGATGGAAAAGAGCATCTTTGGTTCCAGCATTGTGTATATCTCATCTAATCAGAGTTCTCTCCATCCCAATCCATCCCTATGGCCACATCCTGCTGGCCACAGCTCCTCCACCCTCTTTTGTCCCATATCTCTACAAGATACAACACCATGGCAGCTGGAAGTTTCTGGGGAGTGTAGGAACAATGTCCAAGATTTTCACTTGGGTCTAGTCATTTCTCAACAGAGATGGAAATTAAACAATACAGACCTAAACCTATGTCATAATTTAACCATTTTTCATCCTGTTACCTAAGGAGAAAAAAATCCAGGATGGTATTATGGGATATTAGTCTCCTGGAATATTGTCTGGAGTGCTGAGAGGGTAAACACCTGAGGAGGTTAGCACAGTGACTGCCACTAGTTGAATTCTACTGTTGTATGACAGGAAAATGATAAGTGTCAGAACTCTTATTCCATGGATGTAAGTTAAAGAGGTAAGTGTGATCTTCTGGGAGCTAATCTGGTTATATAATAGTTAGCATATTGACATTGAACTCTAAGAGGCCTTCACCTCTAATGCCCTGGTAGAAAATGAGTGTGGTTTAAAAGCAGATGGCAATCTGGCATTTCAGGGGTTCATTCTACTCCTCTTGCAGAGATTTGACTATCATTACAACTACCACAGCATGACCAGTCCCAGGAGAACAGACAGAAAAACTGAATTATGTTACCCCTTTTAGCTGTGAGGATCATTATACTCAATTTGTACATCTCTGGTATAGCAGTTGTGGAAACAGAGCCAAATTTCAAGGCAGTTAATCTGGCTTTCATAAACATTACATTCACTCAAAATTCCTTTATTTCATAACTTCATCCATGGTAAAGCAGAGAGAAACTTAGCTCTGAACACTGAAATAGCAATTTCTCTCAGACAGACATAGCTACACAGATTTAGTGGGATGTGTGCATACATATGTTTATGTGTGTTTGTGTGTTCATTGCCTCAGAACTGCCTAGAGTTACACCATCCCAAGAGATATATTCAATGCTGTATACTCAGATTGAATATGATGTTTGCATGTAAAATGATAAGGATTCGTGAGGCACTCAGACAGGAAAGTGAAATGAGGCAGTTATAAAACAAATGCTAGCATTACTTTTGAGCTAAAGTCCTCTCAGGTAGTCTGCTCAATGATTAAAACAAAAAAAACACCAAAAAAAATTGGATTTTTCATTTGAAAATCATTTTAGCCAGTCATGGAAATTCATTCTTTTGATCTGACATTTAAGTGTATTTTCCATTGTATCTAGATTTTATTGATTAGGGGAAAAAAAACTGTAATGGCTGTAGTGAGTAGGATAAATGAAACATTTCTGAATCTAAATTCCTTAAGTGATAGGATTTAGTTTAAAAACAACAAATTAAATTAATATTTTAAAAACTCAGCAAGCGTCAGAGAAAAATCTTTATCCAAGGCATTTGTGCATCCTCAGTCTGTTATAGATTCCATTTTCCTTTTGACAGCAAACTTGGTGATTCAAGTGATTTTTTATTTGCTAAAAAAAAGCAAAAGCTTAAAGATCACAAAAATCTTTTCATTATTGGCATTAAATATTTATCAGCTCAATTCAGTAACAGACATATATGAGCTTATGTAATAAGAGATTAATGTGTGAGTGTATGCATGTACATGCACATAGAGTGGATTATACCAGAGCACACTCTTTATGGGTTGGATACTAGAGTCTGAGAGTGATGGATATATCTGGAAATTAACAGTAAAGAGGCTGAAGATGTTCCAAACCCACAAAGTAATGTTCGAGATCTCTTACTCTGATGCATACTATCACCATCCCCTCTCAGGATGATCCACAGTGGTCTGAAAGTGGAATTCACAACCTATGGCAGATACATTTGTAAGATGACCATCAGAGGACATCTTTTGGCTCTTGCCAAGCGTCTCATAGCATGCTCCTAACTTGATAAAGAAATATATTTCCTGATACACATTTATTTCCTATACACATTTTCTGATAAGCATTTAGTTTTCTCCACTGTAGCATAAAACTGTAAATGTAGCTGACATATGCCCAGCTAGCAGTCCAGATTTGATCATATCAAAGTAATAAATGTCTATAATACAGTTTATCATGCTTATGCACAATTAGAAGAAACACACCTCATACCAGCTCTGTTCAGTTTTTGCTCCTTCATTGGTACAAAAGGCAGTTTCTTTAACAAAAGCTGTTGCTCTGTATTTGTCTGTATTAATCTTTTGAAAGTTACCTCAGACTCAACTCTAGGAAGTATTAATTTCTCCCAGTTGTCTGACGTGGGTATTATTTTCATGGCATTGTCTGCACAACCAGCATTGCAATTATCTTTAAAACCACCATGAATAAACACTTTTCTTAATCATAGAATCAGCCAGGTTGGAAGAGACCTCCAAGATCATCCAGTCCAACCTAGCACCCAGCCCTAGCCAATCAACTACCCCATGGCACTAAGTGCCTCATCCAGTCTTTTCTTGAACACCTCCAGGGTCGTCGACTCCACCACCTCCCTGGGCAGCCCATTCCAATGCCAATCACTCTCTCTGTGAAGAACTTCCTCCTAATATCCAGCCTAGACCTCCCCTGGCACAACTTGAGACTGTGTCCCCTTGTTCTGTCGCTGGTTGCCTGGGAGAAGAGACCAACCACACCTGGCTACAGTCTCCTTTCAGGTAGTTGTAGACAGCAATGAGGTCGCCCCTGAGCCTCCTCTTTCCCAGGCTGCACACCCTCAGCTCCCTCAGTCTCTCCTCATAGGGCTGTGCTCCAGGCCCCTCACTAGCTTCATTGCCCTTCTCTGGACACATTCCAGTACCTCAACATCTCTCTTGAATTGAGTGGTCCAGAACTGGACACAGTACTCGAAGTGTGGCCTGATCAGTGCTGAGTATAGGGGAAGAAGGACTTCCCTGGTCCTGCTGGTCACACTATTCCTGATACAAAGCTTAGAAAATATCCAGCAATATCTAAGAGTAGGCTGATGTCTTTCTATTGGTTCACTAACAACAACAACAACAACAACAAAGGCAACTTGAGAATTCTACAGTCACACATAAGATATTGCAACCACGGTGATCAGTAATCAAAAATATGTGGTTTGAAATCAAGCATGTTAACCTGTGTGTATATTTGTTTACTTATGCCTTCCTAACTTGGTCTTGCAAAGATAAATGAGCTCATTCATAAAATGAACAACACATTTAAGTATAAAACTGCAGCTTTGCTTCCCATGTGTAAAATGGAAAGCCTGTCTTTTGGAGTGTTTCCACAAACCATTTATTGTTAACGCTTCTTTATTTTGAGGCAAGCAAGGAGGATGGACTCTGCAGTACTGATATTCCATTTTCTGCTACCCTTTTTATTTAGCTTAGGGTCTTCCAGGTGTATGCATGTTTGTACATGTCCCTCCTCTCTGCCTATAAAGACAGGCACCCATCAATACTTCAGTTTTATGACACTTCAATACTTTTTTTCCTCAGCATATTTTGAAAATGTTGACAGCACAAATTTGAAAGTGTCTGCTTTTGTATGTGTTCACCTGCTCATCTCCAGTTGTTTAACTCTTTATCCCTATATGCCAAGAGATGTTATCAGTAAATCCTCCTGGTTTAATCTCCAAAATGTCTCAGAAATCTCCCCTTTCCTCTTCATCCTCCCCACAAAATCTTTGTCAAGTCCATCCTTCTCCACATCCACGCCTACTGCGACCTTGCTGTCTTCAGCCTTTAAATGACACTCACATGAGCCAGTTTTTAAAGTAGTCTAATGCAAAAGTAATCCACTGCTCCTAGTATTGAGATCTCATTAAGATATTCCTAAATCCCTCTTCTTCACTGTCTCCCTATTGCCTTCTAAATCTGATCGAAGCTCCTTTTATCACCCAGAGTTCTTCTTGACCTAACCTTCCTTCTTCTGTCCTTGCTCTGTTCTTCCACATCTTTCTTGTTTGTGTGCTCCCTCCTCACTCTTTGCCTTTGATATTGTCCACTATATCTATGAGTGGAGTAATTTGCTCAGCAATGCTATTCCAGATGGAAAGTATCCTGATGTGATTGGCACAGTCCCCTTGATAAGTCTGAACCACTGACTGCTAAAAAGCAAGCTATCGTGTGATTTTCTAGCAAGAAGGAAAGCAAGCATTTGTTTTTCTTCTAGTGAAATGGTGAGATTTCTTTGAGTCATCCACAATTTCTCCTGTATCCTCAGGCCTTGAATCAGAAAAGGAATTAAAGCTTTTACTATAAATTTCCTGTCACTATGATTCATTAAATTGCTCTCCGATCAGTCTACATGAACACTCCTTACAGAAAAGTAACATCTATATGAAATTGAAATGCACATCTCTGGCTTCTCAAAAACACATTTCCCTCTGTTAAGACCTGATTTTTTAGGTTGTAACTTCTTGGTCTCTCCACTTGCTTACTCTTAAATAACTCCTAGCTTGATTTTGGAGAATAAAAAGACAGAGGGCAAAAAGATGTAATTTCTGCATTACAGGTTTTCCAAACACAGCCTTTATTAGTCCACTGAAATGTATCAGCAGGATCTGTTAGTTCAGACAAGTCAATTTTACAATACAGCACACAGCAGCATGAAGGACAGGGCATGCAAAGCAAAGTTCCCCTCGCTTTCCCCCATCTTCCTATTCTTCCATGTCTGCATGCATTAGACTATAGGAAAACTTAACAAAACAAACTCCTAGTCCCTTCCTCTTTTCCCCTTTAAGTCCTCACCCCCCTCACAAAATCAAACAGGAGGAAAACTGTCTTCCTACACCTGAACTCTTTGTTTGTTATTTTGCAGTTCATCGAAAATTAACATCCGGTTCCTGGAGCTTCCTCTCTCTTTGCCAAGGTGCTACAGAAGTAATTTGTACCAAACAGACACCTACGTGCTATTTCTACATGCCTCACACCTCCCCGACCTGAATAGAGTTTAACCCATTGAACTCCAGCCAGGAGTGATCAAGAAGCTGAAAAAACCAAAAGTTCTTAACAAGTTTAGCAAAAATGTTTCACATCCACAGATATTTCCTCAGCGCAGGCTGATGCTTTCCCATTGGAAAGCCCCAACCTCAAAGCTTCCTAGACAGACATGAGCTGTTTTGTCACAATGACATTTCACAGCCTCATGTCTGTTTTACTCAGTTTGAAAAGATTCTCCACTTTTCCAGCAGCATGCCTGTTTGTATGAATACTTCTGCATCCATCTATAAAGACAGGCATAAATTAATGCTTCGGTTTTACAATGCTTCAATGTGTGAGTTGCCATCTCCAGGAAGGTGGGTGATGACAGTCTGTATGTACATCATCTGAAACATCGCCGTGTCCATGCATAATAGAAGTACATGCTGAAGTCTCTCCGCTTCATTAAGATGCTATAATAAGGATAGAAGTGCTCCTGGGTTTAACACAACAACATGCCAAACGTTTTACCAAATTGGCTATACTGCATATGTCCTATGACACAACCCCCTGTTTCAGTCCTGTGAACTTACAGAAACTTAGTCTCCTTCACCTCTTGAAATTCCCAGCCATACAGTTGCCTTCCTGCCTCCTTCCTCTCTGCCTATATGTCTTTGTTTTCCTCACAAAGCATAGTTAAGTGGATTTCCTGTACCTCCTCACAAGCCATTACCCTTAAAGAAAGATTGCTTGACCGCACTAAGGGTCTTTCTCAAAACGAAAGAAAGCAGTAGGAAGAACTGCAGTCAGCCAAGATATATACTCAGCTCACCAGGAAAAGGTGGAAGGAAGTATGCAGACTGTTACCTCTGAGCTCGTAAACTCTGAGCCAGTAATCTCCTCCACCTCTTCCTCATTCTCCCTGATCTGCTCCACCATTCTTCTGCTGCTCCTTTGCCCCTTCTACAAGCAGGCTGCAGCTCACTCCTTCCATCTTCATCCTCCCTGCTTCCCCAGACACTCTCCCAAGCAGCTCCTTTAACACACACTCTTCTAACCCACTCACCCCTGAATCTTCTCTGATATTCCCTGCAAGACTTAAAGTCCTGCTTCTCTTTTACTTTCTTGTTTGTTCTATGATTCTATGATTCCCTTCTTGTTCATTCCCTATTTGACAGAAGACCAGGCTCTCAGCCCCTCCTGATCCTTCCTGTCTTGCCTGTGAGCCTTAGGAGCTTTTGGAAACGCAAGGCTCGGGACAAAGGACGGTGTCAGGACTGTGCCTGCACAAGGACTTCACCTTCCCGCTAAGCATGTGTGCGCATTCTGCACATGGTTGTACATTTTAAGCCAGAGAGTTTTCTTCTGTGACACAGGAACTCTGCACCAGGCATCGCACTGCAACAACATCACCAATGAAACTGCTTCCATTCCTAGGTAGGTGACATCTCTTTCCTTGAGGAGCGAGTGGGAGGTAGGAAGGGAGTGGGTTCTGCCAAGAACAAATGAGCATGTTGGAGATGGTGTAAAGCTGCTGGGTAGACAGGATTGAAAGTCCTTGTAGCTTTGATCAGTGCTGCTGCTGGATTTGATAATCACATGGTTAGGATCATCCCAAGACTGAATCTGACAAATGCCCATCTTTATGTCACTGTGAGCTTTGTTCTATTAAAAAAAAAGAGACATTGTGAGTTTGGATTTTGTTTATTTTTTCTCTCTGTCTGCTTGAGAAATGTTTTTATCTCACAACTTATGAACAGTAAAATGACAACAGAGTCCCACAGGTTTCTGTTTTAATCTCTGGAAGACAGATCTCAAAAACAGAGGAAAAAGAAGAAACTTGGTGATACTTAAATTTATATGGATTATGTGTAATTGTTAATAACTGTGTGTTATTTTTAGTTAGGTTTTTTTTTTCCTGAAATTTTAATTTGTCCAAGAAATCAACACCTCAGCAAGATTTCCTGAAACAATGAGGCTGGTAATTGTAACAGTAGGGTAGCAAATACCCAGAACAGTATTTGGGTAGGGAAAAGTAGAACTGCAGACAACATCTTAAAGTGTCTCTGTGCTCTACAACTTTTGTCATGCCCTGCTCTCAATTTCTTTATTTAAGTGAAAAACTTGCTTTCCTTTCTGATTTAACAGCCTGACTTCTAACCTGTTAAGGTTGTGCATAATTGCCTTGTTAGCTGTTAGTTTTCTCAAAGGGAGACTTTCCCTGAAGTCTTTGTGTTGAAAACAATATGCATTCATACAATGGGAAAGCAGCTATACCATTTACAAATCAGCTACCAGATTAGAAAAAAATAGAAGACAATACTTTCATAACATGGAAATGGCATTTAAAGAGGTTAGATAATTTGGTTAAGTTTTGAAACCTTAATGTTCTAACTCTGTAAATACTGTAGCATGTAATTTTAATCTCTTAGACCATACATATGTGTTAGCTACACAAGTATGGAAGTGCTTGCAAAAAGAAAAACTCTGCTCGGGGGAGCTCCCTTTGGTATTTTTCATTCGATATGTGTAGGGCAGTTTGGATTGCACTCAATACATAATTCAGAGTGCAAATAAATGTCTCTGTTTTTACTGGAAAGTGCTAGAGAGCTCTGAAAGCCTTTCAAATGTTTTCACCAGACCACTGGATAACTTCTACACTGTTTACTGGTTGAGGACATACAAAAGTTCTTAATCTACAGTGTCTGCCGCTTTACCAAAGTAGTTAGTGAGTCTTGCCCCACCCTGCAGTATCTGTGGTGATGTTAAATGTACTGGAATGCACCAATTTTCTGGGTACCTTTTGTTCAAATCTGATTTTATTGCTCAAAATGAAGTTTTTAGATAAAGAAACAACTCCGATTTTCCTTCGTTCCAGTTCTATTTTCCAGTCTGCTGGACTATGGCTGCACTACTGTAAGCTGCAACATGGCATGCCACAAGGATGCCAGATGTGAAGTTCGGGATGGGATAACAGGCTGCTATTGCACCCAAGGATATACAGGAAACGGCGTAGAATCCTGTTATGGTAAACATATTTTACCTATACACATTTCTGTTATGTGCTTGCTTGAAAATCTTACTCAAGAGCCCATTATCTGAAGGATTAAACTCTGCATCTCTCAACACCTCACACTAACGTGTTCTCAAAGCCAAAAGCTTTAGCAGTTTCTGAGCTAATTCTCAGTCATTTTAATACAGCCTAGTGTGCATTTTCAGCTGAGCATCACTTGTTTTGATTTTCCATGAGAGATGCTGACGGATCTTCTCTGATTTAGTTGCAGCAATTTCCCTTGTGACTCAGGACTTCTGAAGTTTGGAGTTGCGTGACTGCTATTATACAGATCTCACATCTTATACAGGCACAAAATGCTAGGCTGCTCTTCCCAGCAGCTGATTGTGATCAAACAATACAGTCCCTAGGCTATTCTAGAAGACTCGAGGCCTACATGTCAGGGGGATGTACCTGTATGTGAGGCTGCATATGTTTGGCCTGTATCTGGGGCAAAGCTGCAGCAGTTGTTCTGTCACCCAATGACCCTTCTCCAGAAGAGAAGGAAAATCTGGAAAATGAGAGAAGACCCATGGGCTGAAATGAAACTGGATTTAGTGAAACAGCCAAAATAATACTAATGCAAATATAAAGTACTCAAAGTTATGCTCAGCCCAGTGAATGTACAGCAATCACAAAAAAAAACTCACAAAAAAACCCCACCAAAACAAACAAAAAAAAAAAAACCAAACAAAACCCCCCCCATATATATATATAAAAATCTATCTATCTATCTATCTATCTATCTATCTATCTATCTATCTATCTATATAGANTCTAGAGAGAGATAGATAGATAGATATAAAGAAAAACCCATATATATGTTTATTTTTTTATATATATTAGTCCTCACTTCAGCAGAATTTCCCCTTTATAATGAAGGTGATGTTTATGTTCTGGAATACTCCTGTGAGCCAACTCAGGTCAGTTCCCCTGTCTGACTTGAAACTGCTACAAGCCTGCTGACCATGGCTGGCCTCTGATTCTGTCCTAGTGAAAATAGGACAGAGGACAATGTTAATTTTTACACAACACTTGCTTGCAAGGGAAATATACCAGAAACCCTGTGGAGAGGTCTGCCTCTAGATACCTCTATCTTGCATCTAAAGGATATTTTCTTTGCCTTAATGTTGAATTCATATTAATAGCTCCAGTGCTTATTTCCACTGTTAGATACAGCTATGCCCAGCTGCAGGCATTCATATGAATCTTGTTGCTTTTGAGTGTCCTGAGAACCAGTTATGAATATTCACCATCTGTTGAATCAAGTTTTGTGTTTCATGAACCATGGGAAACTTAGCAGTTACAGAGGCAGTTTTGTTTGATATATGCACAGATAAGCAGCTCACCTTTAGCTGAGATTTTTATAGTTCATTTGACATGGTATACGTTGAAGTGTACTTGTTTTAGAAACATTTGGAATGTGAAAACATTTTTTCCTGAGAAAACTGCCTAGCCTTTCATATGCTGGGAATGCTTGTAGAGAAATATGGCTGGGTAAAAAATAATAAATAGTAAGGAATCACAAAAATCACAGAATAACTGTGTTTGAAAGAGATTTCTAGAGGTCATCTGGTCCAGCTCCCCACTGCCTTTTCCACCTGAGTTTTGAGTATCTCCAAGGATAAAGGCTGCATACCTCTCTGGGCCCCTGTTCTTTTTTCTTTTTTTTTTTTTCCCTGATATCTATTTATAATTTCTCTTGTTACAGCTTGTAGCTTTTGCCACTCATACACTTGCTGATGTACATTTTAAATAGTAGTTTCACTTTATCCCTTCCATAAAACCCTGTGATCCCCCATTAGATGGCTGTGATTTTCCCTTTAACTTTCTCTTCCTAAGCTTGAACAAACACTGTTCTCTCAATCTTTTTCTTTCCATCAGGTACCATGTATTCATTAAATATATTCCTTGAGTGTAATATAAACCTTGCTCTAAATAGAGGTCAGTCACTACTTGTCTATCAAGCTGGTCAGAAGAAAATAAGGAGAAATGGCCTTCACCAGACTAGCACTGTATTTGCACTGATTCAGTTCTACTACCATGAGTAAGCTGGTTGATTTGAAAGGTAAATGCACACTAAGCCTGTAGTCAAGGGCCTACACTTGTGAAAGAAGAAGAAAACCAAGTAAATTTTTAGCAGTGCTACCTGGAACAAATCAAACCAGCATTAACTTATCTACCATGAGCTGGTAGCCACTGTACATTTTCTGTACTCTTCTAGAATGTTCGAATTGTGAATCATCAAATTTACACTACAAATGCCCTTTGTTCTTCACTGATATTACTGGCATTCTTAAATCTGTCCATTGTATATGTGGCACCATAAGTGCCCATTATGGTGTTACTTAATCCAATTGTGTGAGGATGGATTTAGCCTACCTCCCATGTTCTTTTTCCTCGTGCAGTTATCTTTCTCTTTATCTTTTACCTATATATCCTTTGGGATATCTGGATTCAAAATTCATAAAAAACATTTATTGATCATATAAAGAAAATTCAGTCCAGTGAAGCATACAGTCACAAATCTTGTGAATCAGGATTTTATTAAGACTCATACTAAGCATTTGGAAATTCAGTCTTCAAAATAACCTTTCCTATGTCAGCACAGGGAAACCAGTTGCTAGATATATTTGTGGTGCTTTGCAGTTGTGGCAATGGTTTGAAGCAAGCCTTATGTCAGGAGACCAATGTTTTTTTTCTGTTAAAACACCCTAACAGCCACCAAAGTCACTTACCTTCCAGCTAAGCAATAAACCTTGTACCAGAACTGTGTGGCTGTTGTCCTCAAAAGAGAGACAGTCACTCTAGGGCAGTTATGTTACAAGGTCCACTATTAATATTGTGCAATAACCTTTAATAGCATAAGCAAGTAACATGAATTTTAATCAGGTAGGCTCTAAAATTTATTAGAACTATAAGATAAAACTTATCATAAATGAAGTTGGGAAAATGCAAATCAAAGCCTCAGTTGTTTAATGATGTATTAGATCCTGATGCTTCGTATAGCAAAAGCAGCAGGTGTATGTTGTTCTAGACATAGCTACCTATTTTTCTTCACTTAATATTAGGCTTTTACAATGACAGTCCAGTCACCCTCAAAGGAGATCATCATTTATGTGTCAATACAGGCATTTTCTGAAGAGTGCATATGGTACATTGTGTGTACCTATTTGCCCCTTTAGCTGTCTAGATAGGTTGTGAGAGTTGTAATTATTGTCAACAGCAGTAGTAATTTCACATAGTGTAGAAGTAACTTCTCCATTGTGCTTCTCTTGGTGGATAATTAAACCAGGAAATTGATTGTTTTGATGATTTATTCTGGAACAAGTAATTCAGATTTTTCTCTTTGTAAAAATGTTGAACAAAAAAATACTAGTTTTCAGGTTAGCCTTTTTAAGCTTGTATAGCTGGAAAACTGTCCCTTTTATTTATAGCTACGCTCTCATTGTTTTTAAATGGTTTACATTTGTTTCTTTACTTTTCCTTGCTTGTAACACCTCTTAAATACTTGTAAAAGTTATTTCTCTGCTAGCTCTGTCTTTTCAGTGTGATACACTTTGACATTTTCCCTTGAGTTTACTGTGCTGCAAAAGGCAATAATGCCCTGCTACATTTATTTTCTAGCACCATTATTGATGAATCATGAATCACTTATGTCAGCATACCTTAGGAATGGGGTTTGTTAGTTTTAACTTTGCTCCCTTTGCCAGCTGGCTAAGTGACTACAGAGAGCTCAAGATTATTGGATTTGCTGTGTATAGATAAAGACATATAGATATGAATTTAATTTCCTGGTGTCAAAGTCACGGCTTTTAAAATAATTATCCTCTTACAATCTTTCCCACAAGATTTCAAGCACTTTAAATTAGGTCGTATTTTGGACTTTCCGAAGGCATGGTTTGGCCAGTCTAACAAATAACTAATCCTTTTCACAATCTCATTGTCTTCAGTAAGAATTTGTGCTGCAATGCACAGTCAGAATAACTGATTGTAGGATCTGGTCTCTTATATATATTGGAATTATAACTTACATAGCAATAAATTCCTTCTGTACAGTATCTTTCAGAAAGCCATAAATGAGTCACCTTGTCAAGCTTTACACCTCTGAGATATAAAATACTATTCAATTCTTCTTACTTCTTCTTTTGTATTTATATTCCTCACTTCTTGTAGTATAAAATGAAAGAGAATGGCATCTGAAAATACAATTACTTGCCTTTTAGGACTCTACTTGGGCAGATATGTACTCTGAATACAATGCATGAGGCTTTAGCTTAACATCATCATACACCTAATCAAAGTATCACAACCAGAGCTCTTGGCATAAAAATAAAAATACATCCAGATAAGGCTGATTTATAGACAGGCTAACTTCCTCTTGTGTAAAGATGTCATGGAGGTTTTAGAGACAAATAGCACATATATGCCGCTTCTCTAAATCCATTTCTTTATGTAAAAAGATTTGATCATATAAATTAGGTGTTGCTCATAATCCCAGCTTTCTTCCAAAAGAAAATTAAAGGAAACAAACAAAATATCAGATCCTTTAGAGAAGATTGGGGAGGAAGCAGAACTTCATAGAAGCCAATACTTTATTTTTAAAACAAAGGGAAAAATGAGTTGGCATCGCTGATGCTTTCCTAAGCAGCTCTGCTGTTTCAATACTGGCTGCTTCTTGATTGCTGACTGCCAATTTGCTGCTTTGCTGGCACACTGCAGGAAATTAAAGTAAACAGTGTGATCACAGTGTTTACTTTAACTTTGTAAAATACGGAAGGAAAATGAAGCAGTGCTGTTTGTTCCAGGAGGGTAAGCAGGCAAGAAGGAAAAGTCTGAACACAATATCTCTCCCAGATATCCCCGCACAATATTCCCTTGTAAATGTCACTTGCAAATTATGCTGCAAAATTAATCAGTCTTACTTGTAAAATAGTTACAGCTCTTCCAGAAATAGTAAGCAGGGACTTAAGGCTATCAGGGAAACTTTGTAATGAAGCAATGCTTCTCTTTCTGAAGAGCAGTGTAGGAGGATTTATCATTTTCCAGAGGCAAAAACCACATCAGTGCAAAGTAGTATTTTATATCAAAATACACAATCCCTGTTAGAACACAGGGCAATTTGTGTAAACTCAGCTGAATCAGATTGAAAGCCTACTCAATGTCTGAACACAAACATATTTTCTTGCTTTATTGAGGGTCATACAACCAACTCTCTGGCTTTTACCAGCTGTAAAAAGGTGCTTTTCTGTGAGATATCAGCTCCTTGCTCTAAGGTGATGTTGTGGTGTCCCACCATCAATTTCTACTGCAGTCACTGCATTTGTTTTGATTCACTGGTGTTACCATTGCCATTCTGCAGCACCTAATCAGTGCATAATGCATAAGATTTTTTACATTTCAGGTTAACATGACTCTGTGAAAGCCACTGTGTATAATCATTACATTCTGTCCAGAAGTGCCCTTCAATAGAAAATTATCTAATCTAAATGCTGGTTCACCAAAGGAGTTGTTTGGGGTTTGGGGTTGGTTGTTTTGTTTTGTTTTGTTTTTTGGTTACCATTAGCAGGCATACATGAGTGACTGTCACTTCTGTGTTTACCAAATAGTCTGAAATCACTGATATGGAAGATCCAACCCACACACTTCCTAAATTCATTTTACTGCTATCAGTTACCACAAGCTATAAAAAGGCAAATTGCAGCTGCTCTAGCATAACACAGCAGGAGAAAGATATGTCTTAGCCAAACCCGAATAACAGGGCTCAGCACAGTGGGTGACAGCTTGGAACACTTGGTATGTGCTACACAGGGGGCTAAAGCACACCACCTATTCCTAGCCCTTTTAACGTGTTCCTAATAACCTCTAGGCTCTCACCTCATTCTTCTTTACCCTTTTTCCTTGCCCTCCCCTCCTTCTGTGTTTCCAGCCTCTGCTATTTTGCCTCCACATTCTGCTGGATCTTTTACACCATTTCAGGGTGCAGGCTGTGTGAAAGACAGAAGTCATCTTCAGATTCAGAATTCCTGCTCAAGTTTTGGGTGTCTTTGGGTGCTTTTTGGTGATCCCAAGTAGTGCTAGAAGGCATTACCTTGTTTATGGCACATGTAAGCATATTTAACTAAGCCAGTGTGTTCAGGAGTCCTCTTCAGGGGGAAGAAATTTTTCTTTCATATCTACATGTAGCTGAATGTTTTTTACCCTTTCTTGAAGGCCACAAATTTACTGTTGAGCTGTGCAATTATAGAATCATTAAGGTTGGAAAAGATCTTTAGTATCATCAAATCCAATTGTAACCTGTGGTAGTCCATGAGCACTAAGCTATATCCTGGGGCACTTCATCTACACACTTCTTGAACACCTCCAGAGATGGTGACTCCACTACCTCCCTGAGCAGTCTGTTCCAATGCCTCACCACTCCCTCAGTAAGGAAGTTTTTGCTAATGTCCAATCTAAACTTGCCCTAGCACAACTTAAACCCATTTCCTCTCGTCCTATCACTAGTTACCTGGGAGAAGAGACCAACACCACACTCACTACAACTTCATTTCAGGTAGCTGTAGAGAGCAATAAGATCTCCCATTAGCCTTCTTTTATCCAGACCAAACAAGCTCAGCTTCCTCAGCCACTCCTCATACGACATGCCCTCCAAATCCCTCACCAGCCTTGTTGCTCTTCCCTGGACACACTCCAGGACCTCAATGTCCTTTCTATACTGTGGTGCCCAGAGCTGAACACGGTATTCAAGCTGTGGCTACACCAGGGCTGAGTACAGGGGCACAATCACTTGCCTAGTCCTGCTAGACACACTGGTTTTGATACAGACCAGGATGCTGTTGGCTCTCTTGGACACCTGGCCACACTGCTGGCTCATGTTCAGCCTCCCATCCACCAGTACCCCAAGATCCTTTTCCACTGGCTTGCTTTCCAGCCACTCTTCCCCATGACTACACTATTGCTTGGGATTATTGTGACCAAAGTGCAGGACTCAGCATTTGATCTTGTTAAACCTCATTTCATTTACCTCAGCCCATCCATTTAACCTGTCCAGACCTCTCTACAGTGCCTTTCTACCCTCAAGCAGATCAACACTCCCACTCTATTTAGTGTCATCTGCAAACTTGCAGATGTTGCACTTGATCCCCTCATCCGGATCACTAATAAACAGAACTGGCCCAAACACCAAGCCCTGGGGGACACTGTGACCTACCACCAGCTGAATTTAACTCCATTTATCACAACTCTTTGGGCCCATCTGCCCAGACAGTTTTTATTCCAGCAGAGTCCTCCTGTCTGTGTCATGGGCCAATGAGGTTCTTGAGGAGAATGCTGTGGGAGGTGGTGTCAAAGGCTAAATTTAGTAAAGTTCAGGTATACAATATCCACAGTCTTTCCCTCATCCACTAGGTGGGTCACCTGGTCATAGAAGGAGATGAGGCTGATCAATCAGGAACTGTCTTTTGTGAACCTATGCTGACTGGGCCTGGCCCCACTGTTATCCTGCACTTGCCATGTTAGTGCATCCAAGATGAACTGCTCCCTAATCTTCCCCAGTACCAAGGTCAGGCTGACAGATCTGTAGTTCCCTGGACCCTCCTCGCAGACCTTTTTGTAGATGTGTGTCACATTGGCAAGCTTCCAATCCAATCATCTGGCACCTCCCTAGTTAACTGAGATTCCTGATAGATGATGGAGAGTGGCTTGGCAAGTTCCCCCACCAGCTCCCTCAGCACTTGAGTGAATCCCATCTGTCCCCATCAACTTGTGAGTGTCCAGGTGGCATAACAGGTGGTTGACTGATTCCTGTTGGATTGCTGGGAGTTAATGCTACTCTCCATCCCTATCAGGTGGCTGAATACCCTGAGGATAAGGGGTCTGGCTATTAAAGACTGAGGCAAAGAAGGCATTAAGTACCTCAACCTTTTCCTCATCCTTGATAGCAATGTTCCTCCCTGCATCCAACAGAGGGTGGGCTTTTTCCTTGGCTTTCCTTTTGTTGTTAATGTATTTGTTGTCCAGTTGAGGTATTCTGAACCCACATTTTGGGGTAAACCTATAGGCAGATGATGGAATTGAAAAGCCTGGACAAATTAGCCAGGAGGATTTGGTGTTCTAGTTCATGACAGCCCACCTGCCTGGGAAAGTGAGGGTATTAATGTACAGGTTAATATTTCTGGTTTGTGGCCATTTGGGGATCTATGTATGGATTTTGCCTTTTAATGCACAAGATGTTATGCTTTTCTGTGAATCTGGGAAGGATTTGGTGGCTACAATATCCACAGACTGCTGGGGACCAACCAACTTTTGTATGGTTGCCTTCCAGCCACAAAAGACTGAGATATGTTTATGTTCCTGCAAACAGTCATAGCCTTGGCTAACATTGTAAGTCAAAATGGGTTTTGTAGATTTAACTTTTTGTAACTGAAATTGCCTATCGTAACTAGCTACTAACAAAGGTGTTTTAGTTGAGGCTTTTAAGTCCAGATTAGGAATGTGAAGGAGGAGAGTGTTTTACAACTGTGCCTGTTGATGCATGAGAACATTAGTCAGAGGGAAAGTCATGCAGGATGTTTGAAGCAACAATATGATCCTGCTGAATATGACACAGTGAAGGCTGTGTTATTCCAATTGTCATATCTATGTTAATAGCTGAGTCATGAAATTTTGATTCACAGCATTTTATCATAGAATCATAGAATCAGTCAGGGTTGGAAGGGACCACAAGGATCATCTAGTTCCAACCCCCCTGCCATGGGCAGGGACATCTCACACTAGATCAGGCTGTTTAGAGCCTCATCCACCTGGCTTTAAACACCTCCAGGGATGGGGCTTCCACTACCTTCCTGGGCAACCCATTCCAGGGTCTCACCACTCTCATGGTGAAGAACTTCTTCCTAATATCCAGTCTGAATCTCCCCACCTCCAGCTTCGCTCCATTCCCCCTAGTCCTGCCACTACCTGACATTCTAAAACGTCCCTCCCCAGCTTTCTTGTAGGCCCCCTTCAGATAGTGAAAGGTCACAATAAGGTCACCTCAGAGCCTTCCCCTCTCCAGACTGAACAGCCCCAACTCCCTCAGTCTCTCCTCATAGGAGAGGTGCTTCAGCCCTTTGGTCATCCTTCTCTGGACACCTTCCAGCACATTCATATGCTTCTTGTAATAGAGGCTCCAGAACTGGATGCAGTAGTCCAGGTGGGGGTCTCACCAAAGCAGAGCAGAGGGGGAGGATGACTTCTCTCAACCTACTGGCCACACTTCTCCTGATGCAGCCCAGGATCTGGTTGGCTTTCTGGGCTGCAAAAGCACATTGACAGCTCATATTGAGCTTCTCATCCACCAGCACCCCCAAGTCCCTCTCCTCAGGGCTGCTCTCAAGCCAGTCATTGCCCAGCCTGTATTTCATGCATTCTTAGTGCCAAATCCAGTTTTCTTATTCATATGAAAAGTGCCTCCCAGTTTGTCATTTGAACGAGATGGAGAGAAATCTTCAGAGGGTTAGCTCTCCTTCCTGTTGTCAGAAAACAGTTTGCCTTGGCCAGAGATACAGTCCACTGTAACTATTTGTAAGACTGACCTTGACTTAAATAAGCCTTGAACCAAGCCTATGGTAGATTCATTGCGTTCACAGATTTGAGAAAGAAAGAAAAAACTGAGAGAGGGGAAAAAAAAAAAAAGGCAACTCTATATTTTTCACATGGCTTTTTTTGTTTGTTTTGTTTATATTTTCTTGAAATGGTACTTTGAGCATAACTAAAATATATTAATGCATTTTTTGAGTGGGCCAGGAAAAAGTTCTTGTTACATCTTTAATTGTACTCAGCCTTGTTTTTTAATTAGTCCTGTCTGAATCTAAAAAGAGTTCTTAAAATGTGTAATGGTGTGGTAGAAAACAGTTATTTGTCTCTCTCAATAACGCATTCAAACTTTCAAGCTGATCAGCTACATATGGATGATTTCTTCTTTATTTAATTCAAACGGGTTGTGGCTCTCAACAAATAATTCTTATTTCCTTTCTCAGCAAAATATATTTTTTTCATCCAGCTTTGTGGTACTAAGAATCAGTCAATATATTACCTATTTAGAGGATGTGGAAAATTTCATTTGAGAAGGTTTAAAGTTATTGTCTGTCTGCTTACTTTGTGTCTACCAGAGATAGATTTTACTTCCTGTGTCTCTAGCATCTGGAGTAGTCACAAAAGGTTCTAATGATAAGAGTACATTCTTCTCACTGGTTAGTCTGAAGTCAAAGGATGGTTGATATTTCCAGAACATTTGTACTTATCCTTGTCCAGGTTGGACAAGGCCTTGAGTGACCTGTACTAGTGGGAGATGTCCCTGCCTATGGCAGGGGGTTGGAACTAGATGATCTCTGAGATCCCTTCCAATCTTACCATTCTATGATGCTATGATTTATACATGTATATTACATATACACATTTGTGTACGCAGGGACACAGGTATAAGTAGACATGTTTGAAAAGCAAACCTTTTCTATGAAAAAATATAAAGCCATCCCCAAATTGTCAAATTTTCTCCTTCTGTGGACATATGGTTGCAATTAGCTTCTGTTAAGGAAAAAAAAAACCAACCCAGGATTTATTGAAAAGAAATTGCTTCTA
Source organism: Ramphastos sulfuratus (assembly GCA_013399055.1). Lineage (NCBI taxonomy): Eukaryota > Metazoa > Chordata > Aves > Piciformes > Ramphastidae > Ramphastos > Ramphastos sulfuratus. The sequence goes on along the minus strand of WBNM01005798.1, from coordinate 89,155 downwards.
TAAATTCCTCTTCCTTGAGATATGTGTTGTACCTAGGTTTGCACACAGTCAAGACCACTACATCTATCAGATTCTACAGCTGCCTTTGGGGTCATGAAGTTAGTGGTACCCACCTAACAAGGAAAACATCATAAGGATTTACACACATAAGAGACAGTGATATCATTTCTGCACAGCACAGTATGCCATCAATCTTTGCTTTTGTTCAATAGGTCATACAGTTCAATAGTAGAAAAGCAGAAAAGTGTTGTCTTTAGTATTGTTTTTTTGTTGTTGTGGTTTGTTTGGTTTGGTTTGGTTTTTTATTTATTTTCCTCTTCCAGAATAAACTGTCCAGGAGTGGTGAAGTTGTCTGTAACCTCATTTAAAATGTGTAATTTATCTAGGATGATATGCTGGTGCACAATTTTTCTGTGTGTGACTGTGAAAAATTGCCAACTGAGCTGTTGGCAAACAGAATATCAAACCCTTCTCAGCCCTGTGTGTATGGAAGAGTTTAAGAAGGTAATTGACACTTTGAGCCTCTATGTGCCAAAGAAAGAGATAATGATGTTCTCCAAAAAGATTAGAATCTAAGCAAACATTGTGCTGTAAATATAGAACACAAAGCCAGGTGATGTTTGTGAAAATGCTGCTGGAGGAGGAGGAGGCTGAAGGAGCGCAATTTTGCACCGTATATTTTTTAGGTACACAGATTTAATTTAGAGATTATGGCTTGAAAATGAAATTTACAGTATGTGTGTTTTCCAGTGATAAGAAATTGATTTTGTGACCTTAGTACACGCTACTTGAAATATCTGGCCCCGTGCTTTGTTGAGGTTAAAGGAAGCCATATATGCCTGGAACCGCATTCTTCTTTCACCTTGAACTGTGCAGTTAATCACAATCACAATCACTGTCAGGAAGGAAGCTGCTGTTTTGCTGTGGTACAAGGAAGCTGAATAATCTCTGTTCATTGTCTAATGGATAGGTTGTTGTGTGATTACTTCGGGCTAAGTTCAAGAGATTCACGATAACCTCAAAATGGAGACTTCTGGTGGAATTAACATTCAGTGAGCTGGAGCTTCACCTGCTGCCATGCAGCGGATGGAGCAAGCAGGAAGATCTGCACGGCAGAGGCAGGGAAGAGGCGGGGGGGGGGGGGGGGGGGGACAAGAGTGGTGAAGTTCTCCTTTGATCTGCCCACAGTAAGTTGGCTGCTCATTTAGTGCTGAGACAGCTCTGTCCTGCTGCTGTCCCAGGAGGTGATACAAGGAAAAGGCTCTCTGGTTGTGCTCTCCTTCATGCTGTTCCAGCATCAAGGAAGGGAGCGCAGCACATAGGCTGCTCTGACCTTAAACTGTTATCCTTGTGCATCTTCCTGCTTGAAAGGCCAGCTGATTTAGGAACAGCAGCTATGCCCCAAGGGACTCCCACCAGTGTGATTCTGATTTAATATGTCTGCTTCATTTAATTGGATTTCTGTCTTAGCTTAGACTCGTACAACTCTTGACAGTGTAAAGTCGTCTGTAAAGCAGTGTGGCAGGGTGTCCCATTATTTCGCTTATTACTTAATGTTACCCATTTGTTAGGTTGGCACAGGATCATGTTTTTCGAAAAGGAGAACGAAAGCTCCTTAAAAGCCTTGACAATAAATGGTTATTTGTTCAAAAACAGCCTAGTCCAATCTTTGTTTACGTTGGTAGGCTTCATGTAGTGGTGCCGCAATAAAGAAAAATAGCTCTTCGGGATATGCATTGGCTTCTATATTTTATTTGTAATGAACACTATGCACATAGGCAGCAATCTACATAAGTTACAGTGAGGGAGAACATAAGCACAGATGGTGACTTGCATGTTTATATATTTAATATTTATTTGTGGCAACGCATCTGAATCTCAATTGGAAAGAATGTGCAATTAAGCTGAGGTACTGCAGTTCTCATTCCAAAAGAATTTACCAGTAGAAGACAAAGAGAAAAGGTGAATTCATCCTACCCCCAGAAGACCACTGCTTCTCTCCTGCCCTGTCTGTGCAGAGGTGCTGCAGGTCTGTTCCCATGCCTGCACTATCTTCCCGTGTTTAGTCCCAGGATCACAGGATCACAGGATGTTAGGGGTTGGAAGAGACCCAAAGAGATCATCGAGCCCAACCCCCCTGCCAGAGCAGGACCATAAAATCTAGTTCAGGTCACACAGGAATGCATCCAGACAGGCATTGAAAGCCTCCAGAGAAAGAGACTCCAGACCCTCTCTAGGGAGCCTGTTCCAGTGCTCTGTGACCCTTACAGTAAAGAAGTTCCGTCTTGTGTTGAGGTGGAACTCCTGTGCTACAACTTACATCCATTGCTCCTTGTCCTAGGATGGAAGAGAGTCTGGTCATCCTCTCCTCACTACTCTTCTAATGTAATAATTTTGGTGTATTCACAAGTGCCAAGTGGGCTGAGTGTAGTACAGTCCTGGCTCACATCTTACATTAGGAATATCACATAAGGCAGGGACTTATTGCAGCAGCGACCTCTGAATCACGTGAAAGTCTCCACTGCTGATCTCTGTAGAATCAGAGGCCCTAAAACACTGCCACAAAAACTCTTCAGAATGTTTAGCATGAACTGAAAGAGAAGTTTGGCTGCTCTGGAACTTGCTTAAGTTCTTTGTGGTGATGAGAAAGGAGTAGGTGAAAAAAATTGTATTACAGTGGACGCTTTGCCTTAATTTTTGTCTTGAATAAATCATTTTGGTGGGTAGCATTGATTCCGAGGAAGCTCTGTCTTTTCAAAATCAGCCTGTAAGAAGTTCAGAAGGGAGATCAGTGGAATCTGGAGGTCTACAACTTACTAGATTTGGGCCCTCTGTATCTATCCAAGCCATTTCATTATTTAGAGCTATAATGAAGTATGCAACAATTCATAAATATGACCCACTGTGCAATATAAAAATATCAGTATTTCTGTCCCATTGTGTAAGAGATATGTGGTGTATACAGAAAGAATTTCATCTTCTTAACTACCACAGAGCAAACGGGAAAGGCAAATAACCTTCAAAAGTGTATCGAATTGAAAGCAGAGATGAGGAGAAGGTTCTAAAATTTAACACAGCCTTTCATCTGGGCCAATCAAAATAATAACTACATGGGGTAGCAATTGTAAACAATGCAGAGCTATGCTTTGACTGCTTTTTTATGGTTGTCATGCAAATCTTAGTTCATTGATTCTACAAAGCTTTCATCGTATTCAGCTCCGTGGTTAAAATCTAGCAAATTCTTACTAAAGCTGTCTTTAGAAAATGAGGTCGTTTCAACAGTCATTGTACAGCTCACTGCTCTCACAGGAGAAGCTACACGCTCAGTCCTAGGTGTGTCAGGACACAGTGGTGGGCTACCAGAAGTCCTGAGCTCCATTTGTATCATTTTGCATGTTAGGTCTGAGGCTTAGACAGATGTCACAGGAGAGACTGGAATAATATTTACACAGCTGTGGGCTGTGAAGAAAAGAACTGTTAGCTGAACTTTTTGTACATCTCTTGAATAAACAGGTAGTGTGGTAATACTACCAAATGCTTCTTTTTTGGAGGGGAGGGATGCACTAAAAGGCCTCAAGGCTGTATTCTATCTTCTCAGAGAATTCTATTGCAGCTTTTGTTAGCTGTAAATTGTTCTTGGATTATTACTTAAGTTTTGGCCTTAGACTGATGAGCGTTCAGAAAACTTTTAACCCGACAATGGCACATTACCCTTGAGGAATTCCATGCATGAAGCAGCATATGAGTTTGAGCTTGAGCTTGATATTCAAACTAATAAGAGCTCTATGCTGCAGTAAGGACAGCTGGTTTTGAGTGCTGCAACAGACATCCGAGTTCAGAGCTATTGCTGCTTTCATTGTCAGCACGGTAAAAATAGTCTCTTGATACACTTGCTGCCACTGTTACTATTGCAGTAAGCAGTGGTGAGAACACAGATGAGTACAGTAATGTGTTTTATCATAGTTTCCTGCAGAAGTGGTGATGCTGATGATTTTCCTTTGGCAGGGAGATGACTTGCAATTGACTCTTGTGAGCCAAAATGGTTGCAGGACATAAAGCCACAATTAGGGGTGGATTTTCAAAGGAAATATATGTTCAGCACTTCCAAACTGTCTGGTTCTATCCTAGGTGCCTAAAGGTGGATTAAGTTATTTCAGAAGAATAATCCCAGTTGTGGGTACTGAGCAATTGAAACTCTGTCCCTGGAGTGCTTGTTGTGTTTGGGGTTTTTTCCTATCATTTGTTGGCAGTTTGGTCTTTTGACTGATTTGTTACTTTATTTCTAACTGCAAAGACCCTTTAATTAGGGAGGAGAAATATGTGAATGAGCAAAAAACTGCTGGTGGTAGTAGCTCCTTGCCGTTGGAGATTTGGTAATTAAATAAGGAGATAATATCCTCCTTATTGAGAAGATTTAGAAAATCATAAGGACTTTGCATTATTACAGTGTTTAACATTCACAAATGGAGAAGAAAAAAAAATACATAATGGCAATTTTCATTAGCTGCAATGCATGTGGAGGACTCTTTTTCTTTCTTTGAGCCACCGAACACTAAATAATTCCTAAATCTCTTCTTGCTACTTATGTTTTCTTCTTGGTGGTTAAAAGCCCCATAAAGCAAAAACTGAAGACTTGTTATTAAAATACTTGCTGGCAACTCCATTCAAAACATCCTTTCAAGTAGTGCTATCACATCATGATTCATCTGCTATTCTGATACAGTTTCTTTAACAGCAAGAAACCTTCCTAACCTTTCTTCTTGGTTAGGACCCATCGCTTCCTTTTGGAAAATTCTTCCTTTAGACACTTTATTGAATCTCTGCTGTAAATAAGTCTTTCTCTGAATTGCTACTGTTTGTGTTACAGAATGCATGTAACCCCTCAAAAAACACAGTAGCAGATCGTTTGGGATGAAAAATGAGAGATGGCCAAAGCACGAGAAGGAAAACCTAGCTGTTTTGTTTTGGTTTTTTCCACCTCTTCACCTGGACTATATAGATGCAAGTGGCCTGTGCAAACAGAATAACAATTCAGGGCTTCTGGCTCAGCATTGTGACCCCACATGTCTGTACCCAGTAAGCACATGCTGCCCTGCTGCCTGCAGAGCCAGCATGTAACACTGCACTCCTCTGCCCTGACTCTGCCAGGGCCAATTCTGCACCTGGTGGAAAGCAGCATAGCTCTATCGATTACAGCAGTTATGCAGCTTCCACCAGCTGAAGACCAAGCCCAGGAACATTCTGAGGATTAAGTGGTCCCCAGTGAAGCAGGGTGAATTTCACTCCTGAAGCTTGAAGTTAGAATTATTTACAGTCACTTTAACAGGACAACAGCTGCTCTTTACCTAGAGATGAGCCAACAGCACTGAAAGAATTTGGATATGAATTGCAGATGGATGGATTTCAATTTGATTCAAGTGGTTGGACCGCACAATTCTGTACTGTAAGCTCTCAAAGTCAGAGCTTGAGAGAAAAATCATTAATTTGGAAGCTGATACTCTGAAAGACATTCATGAAGTAATATATTTTCATGGACGGACACAGATCAATTTAAAAGTAGTAATCAAGGGCCATGTGCTACGTGTTCACAGACAGAAAATGTAGAGAATCCAGCCAGAGCCAGACGCTTAACATTCAGAACATTCAGACTAGCACCGAAGATATTGCCTGTATGGAAAATGGTATGGTTCAGAATTAAAGTTTTGTGAATTTCTGACATAATCACAATGTTGTACAGATATCAGTACAGCTAAGACGCTGCTGATAGCTGCCAGAAACAGGATCAGCATAACTTTTCTAGGCAAATTTTGGTTTAACTTCTGTACAAATTTTGGTGAAAGGTCTCTGTAAATATTCCACCGAAAAGATGTGTTCAGTTCTTGAGACAAAATAAAAAATCCTTTTAATTTTAATAGAATTCATTGAAATTACTTTTATCATCTTTGAAAGGTATTCTCTAAATATAAAATAACTACATTGGCTTTTATCAAATGAGATTCAGGCCGAGGGATTTTTCTCTTGCCAGTCCTAAGAGGTTTATGAGATGCAACATTCCCTTAAAAGATAAAGCACCAACATGCTACAGGTTTATGTCATAAAAGTAATAGCACTGAACAAAACCAAAATTCATATTTACTTGGATACTACTACAACTAAACTCCTCCTGGAAAATTTTAACCTTGCTCCTTCAGTAGTCTCTTTGGGGATATTTCTATGACAAAAATAGTGACCACTGACAGTGACAGATATTTCGAAAGGCTGATGTATTTACTCTCTTACAGCAGTCATTGACAGACTCTGCTCTGTGCCATGCTGTGGCTGAAATCAGATCCTGAAGCATCCAGGATCTGTGCTTGAGGCCAAGCATGGTTTTCACTCCTTTGTTAAAGTGATAACTCTGTTATAACTCAGTGGAAACTGGAGGCACCTCCATGTGCATTGCTTACACCCTCTCAGGCTGATTTTGCTCCAGTTTTCCATATCAGATTTTACCAAGTGGAAAAGAAAGGAGAGAATCATAGAATCATAAGGTTGGAAGGAGACCTCAAGGATCATCTAGTTCCAACCCCCTGCCATAGGCAGGGACACCTCCCACTAGCACAGGTCACTCAAGGCCTCTTCCAACCTGGCTTTGAACACCTCCAGGGAGGGAGCATCCACGACCCCCCTGGGCAACCTGTTCCAGTGCCTCACCACCCTCACTAGAAAGAACTTCCTCCTAACATCTAGTCTGAATCTCCCCTCTGCCAGTTTAAACCCCTTGCCCCTAGTCCTGTCATTGCAAGATCTTATCAATAGTCCCTCCCCAGCCTTCCTGTAGGCCCCCTTCAGATAGTGGGTGGCTTTATTTTAGCTGACGTGTTAAGGTTCTCTTTAGTTACAACATTGAAATATAATCACCTTCAGTATTGTACACTGAAAATAATTTGACCTTGAGCTTGCATTTTTCTATCCACTAAATTCAAGCAGACTCAAGACATAAAATAGTAGGAAGTCAGTTCTCAATAGTTACAGACCTTGTGGAATGTTTTGTTTGCTGAAAGTACTCAGAAGTGTTTTTATGTGAGATGTTCCTATCTATTTTGCTTGGCTTCATTGTGAGTAACATAATGTTATCTTATGAGGCCAAATCTTATTTGAACTAAAGAATCTGGTTAGACCTACAGACTATTTAGTTTTTTTCTGCTCCTTGCACTATAAAGTACTAGGGAAAGATTCTTTTTAAATGCACACAGGTATATAGACCATGCTGCCTGTGTATATTTAAAAGACATTGAAACAATCTGAATTCCTTTAATTTGTATAAAAGGTCCAAAACCCTCATTCACAAAATTTAGATTCATCTCTAATTCATCACATAAGACTGGATAAGAAAAAAAATAAAAATGTATTGTAGTTAATCAGTCTTGCACATAGTTTCTCTCTATTAGATTGGGACAATGGAATACTTTCATAGGTTTTTTCTGTAGCATGCAGATCAAAGTTCTTGGAAAGAAATATTTTTTTTTCATTCTGTAACGTGGGACCTACAGGGCAGCTATGGAAATAGCTAGAATTTTGTTCTCTTTGTGTTATTAGTACAAGTAAGTATGGTATATAAAGAAAATGTTGAGATTTTCACCACTGAATTCTCCATAGAAAAGTGACATAATATATTGAAGACAGATGACATTATAATACTCTATAGCATGCAACCAAACAAAATCTTAGAAAATCCCAAATGTTTATATTTATTGAAACCAGAAAATGAGAGTGAAGCCTTTTCTGGAATCATCTGGGAAAATGTTATAATTAATTATCCTCTCCTAGCTGGTTTTGTAGTTATTTCTCTGTTCCAGTCTTTGAAAGACCAAATGTGAGCTGCTTTTGGCTGCTCTGTCAGTGGGCTCCCATTATTGTCAGCTGGGACATAAAATCCTCCCTCACATATTTGTGTAGGTGAATATGGTTACTGACTCTTCCCGTTTCCATCCTCTCTGCTTTCCCTCTCTGCAATATCTGCATCTTCATTGGTGTTAACGACATCTAGTAATTTAGTATCATCTGTGAATTTAATTCTCAGGCTGTTTATCTCTTTTTCCAGAGCATTAATAAATATGTAAAGTAAAACTGGGCTTAACATCAACTCCTGTGGCAACCCAACTGGATACCTCTTCACAGCTCAGTGCAGTGCTGTTTGTCATGACTCATTTTCCTTTATTTACATTCCTTCAGCCAGTTTTCAATCCACATGACAGCACTCTTATCCAAGACATTGTAAATTATTTTTCTAATAAGATTTGTGAGCCACTGTATCAAATGCTATACTACAGCCCTGATAGATCGCAGCCACTCTATTCCTTCCGTACGCTACCCCAGAAAATGGTGAAGCAATTACATTTGTCTGGCATGATTTATTCTTTGGAAATACAAACTATTTATTGGTCACGGTTCCCCTGTTTTTCCAGATGATTTTTACACTCATATTTATTCCATTATTTTAGAAGAGACTGAGAACCATCATAGCAGAAGATAACTGCACGTTTGCTTTCTCTCTCTTCTTTTTCTTGGAACACTTTCAGCAATTGCTGAGATTTGCATCTAGGGTTTTCAGGCAAAGCAGGCAGTATGTTCAAATGCACACCCATGTAAGAAGTACTGCCAGAGCACAAGGAAGGGCAGAGAGATAGGACTAGCCATAACCTAGATGATGGCATCAGAGAAAAAGGATAGAAAGGTGTGGGTAGCTGTTACGGAAGAGAACCTCCATGAAGTCTGAACAGAGGAAAGCAGCAGGTGAAGCAAAAATAAAGCATCAAAAATGGGAGTCAGTTTGAATGGGGAACTCTGGAGGTGTCAGGTCTAGAGAGGGATCCTGAGGCTGTCATTTGTTAGGAGATTTTCCCTGCTGCTGTTCAAACCAGGAGCCATGCCGTACTCTCATTAACAGCACTTCTTGTGCTGGTGTTTTCATCACGTGCCACTTGGGGCTTTGGAAAATTATTTTAAAAGTGATCCAGTTTCTCTGTATGAATTCAGAGGTAGGGATCACGTTTGTATACTGTGTGGTTTGTATCTGTCGCCCATCTCTTCTGGTGCAATCTGGGCTATGCAGATTACTGGGGACAGGAGCTTTTGCTCTGACAGCCTCATATTTGGGGCTTGTCCTTTAAAAGGGAAATACACGGACAACCTGTGCACCGGCTTTACTGGGAGCTTGCCTGAGAGCAGCAGGATCACATCAAAGATCAAATCCTTTTTGTGAAGGGATTACATTTGCTGCCAAATATGTGACACGGTTTGGTTTTAAACATATACAGAATATATCTGCGACAAGACATTTAACAGTGGGTTAGCATTCAGGACTGTCATGAGAGACAGCTCTGGGCACCTGATCTAGCAAGACCTTCTGGTCGATTTCTTCACTATCTTGGGATCCATTTCCATAAAATAATTCCTAGAGACAGTGTCTAATGAGTTTTATTACTAATTTATATACTGCAGAAGCATGTATTCATAGAGTTAAATTATATTGAGAGATGACTCCTGAGAAACTAGTTTCCTCTTCTATCAGTTCTTGTCACTGCTCTGCAAATCTTTACTGTCTTCTTTGTATCATTTAATCATACTTGTCCTTGGACTTTAAAAGTGTTTCATCAAAGAGATAGCAGGTTTCATTTTGTGTATCACTAAGGACGAAGATGATCAGAGGGCTGGAGCAGCTCTGCTATGAGAACAGGCTGAGAGAGTTGGGGCTCTTCAGCCTGGAGAAGAGAAGGCTTCCAGGAGACCTTAGAGTAGCCTTCCAATATCTGAAGGGGGCCTACAGGAAGGCTGCGAAGGGACTATTTACAAGGTCTTGCAATGACAGGACAAGGGGCAATGGGTTTAAACTGGCAGAGGGAAGATTTAGACTGGATGTTAGGAGGAAGTTCTTTACAATGAGGGTGGTGAGGCACTGGCACAGGTTGCCCAGGGAGGTTGTGGCTGCTACCTCCCTGGAGGGGTTCAAGGCCAGGTTGGACGAGACCTTGAGTGACCTGTACTAGTGGGAGGTGTCCCTGCCTATGGCAGGGGGTTGGAACTAGATGATCCTTGAGGTCCCTTCCAACCTTACCATTCTAGGATTCTAGGATTCTAGGGTTATCCCATGAAAACAATGCTACTGAAAATGTGTGATTGCTGACTTGTAAGGAATGTGTGGACACTTTGTACATAAAACAAAAAATTCCATCCAGCTCCTGGAAGAAAAGAAACAACATAAACCTGAGCAAAAGATTCCTGTTTCTTGCAGTCCTGAGTGCCTGCTCTTGGAGCTCCTGAAAGCCAGACTTCCTGTGCTGAATCAGAGAAGCAGATGCTGTCACTTCCACCTTGGAAACTAACTGCTAATGCAGTTAATACCTTTCTCACACTACTTATTTAGGAAAGTATGTGTGATAGGCTAATGAGATTTTTCCTAGTACTAATATGCAAAAAATAAAAGGGGCGGGGGGGTGGTGTGGGAAGGGAAAATAGCATGAGAAACTTTTAAACATAGTAGGACAGCCTTAAAGATTTTGTATCATCTTCCTCTGTAGTTAAAGAATGTTTGCAGCAGACTAATTCGGGGTATATCATCATGGCTATACAATCCCAGGACCCAACTCACACTTCAAGATGGCATTGATTAGAATAATGCTTTCATGGATAAAATAATGCAGGATAAAGTGTTTATGATTTCTTTTCTCAGCAGATTAGCTATGTACATCTTGTAACACAGGCTGCCTCTGTGGAATACCAAGTACAGCAAGAGATGTTAGAAAATGAATTACATTATCCAGCCAAAGCAATATCAGAAATGTCCCAGAGTCTACACTATCTTAATAGTGATTTAAAATAATATATTCATATTACCTTTTTATGCCTAGTAGAGCGATATGATGGAGCCTTTCCTTTGCCAAGTTGGATTATCCCATTTCTCTGAGTTAGGTAAACTATAATATGTCTGCTTTACAGATGGGTGAACTTAGCATAAAGAGAGGGAATCCATTGTTTTCAGTCAAGAATGCCTTAATGTAAACACTTTCATCTATATTGGCCATCCATAGTGGCAATGGCTCTGAAAATGAGCCTCCTTCCATTCATTTGTATGACAGATTATTTTACTTTAAACAATTCTTGGATAAAATACATTAGGCATCCCCAGGGCAGGAACTAGACATCAAGATTCCTGCATGAAGACACTACCTGCCCAGCTGGAGAGATGTGCTCACAGGCTCAGAGTGATTGAATTGCTTTTACAGACAGGAGTATCTTCAGTAGGAGGGATGAGGTGTGTCTCTGCTCAGGTACTGCCTGCGGCTGGGTGATTAGGATGCTTTTCTGGACCAGAGGAGAGACGATTTGTTTAGGAGTGCCTTTAAACTCCTGTATGTGAAAACACTGCGTGTGAAGAAGACATTGTCACTACCTCCTTCTCTTTTTCTTTCTGTGTTTGAATAAAAGTGACTGCAACTACATTGAGCATAGTGCAATTTCCCATAGGTGTGTTATTTATGTTTATAGGACCCCATCGTCTTGGCAAAGAGTGGAAATTGAGACAGAAGTAAAAATAGAGACTGGACTTCTTACTGCTGGCAGGGTCAAGGCATTCTGGAGCATATTAAGGAGATATACCCAGACATTTTTCAAAGTCACTCTTCTGGTGCCAAAATCCTTTTGTCAGGTTGTGACTAAATAAGTAAGTAGCCACAGAGCAAGGAATTAGAGCACCCCAGTCAGTAGCCAGCCTTCTCCAGACAGCATTTTGACAAATGTCATATAAATTACAGTATAGTATGAATAATAGGCATATAAATTGCAACTTGTTGCATGAGATATTTGACCTGCTGGGGGGTTTAGCATGCTTGTATGGCGTAGCCAAAAAAAACTGTTTCTACTGTTTTTAGCCTTTATACAGCAGGTGTTTGATGTGATTAATGCTTATATAATTTTTCTTTCCTTGTGTGTTTTCTTTCATTGCTGTGGTGACAGTTCCATCACTTCATTTTGAGTGTTTAAAGCTTTAGGAAGAAATCTTAGACAATCATCTAGCACAGGTATTTTCAAACATGCCTAGAGTTTGGGCATTGAACTAGATAATGTAGTCGTTGGACTAGATGGCTTTTAATTGTCCCTTCCAACCCAGTGTCTTGTATGATTCTAAAGCATGTAGGCTGTCACCCCCTTTCACACTGCATATTTCTAAACAAGTATATTACACATTCTTTGTTAATCAGTGGGAAAACTACGGACAAGATCACCAGCTGTGATAAACTGCCTATCTTAATTTAGTTAGATGGAGTCATGCTCCAGATGGGGATCAAGCCCAACATCTTACAATTGCAAAGATTAAAAAGATATGAAACATTTCTAAGATAACTGAAATATATATTTTGCATTTCAAAGATAAAATACAGAAACCAATATGTCATCAAACCATTTAATTTTCTTCCAAGTTTGAGAGTAAATTGACAAGAGATCAGCAATTGGCAGGAGAACAAATGAAACATATTGAAAGAGCCAATTTGCTGGTATCGAGGGAGGCAGATGTGTTAGTTTTACATCTGCTCAAGCAAAGTCCTTGTTGCTAGTTTTTTGCCTCCACTTGAAAAAAAAAAAGAAATCATTATCTAAAGGTTTAATTATTAGATAATTGAATAATCCTTTATAAGTGACCAAGGAGTACTCTGTTCCTTGAAGAACCCTTTTCATCACTGTCCTGTGATCCTGGCAGCTGCTGATTGTTTGTGGAAGTTTCTGATTTTTTTCTCAGATCTCATCACACCTAACAGGCACCAGATTTCAATTGCAGCTGAGCAGTTTCCTAGGCCTCAATACTCCAGATGCCAATTTACTACTTCTTCCTTGAGCTAGCTATTAAAAGGGAAGGAAGTAGAAAGAGCGCTGAGATTTCCTCTGACAGTCTGCTTCAGGATATAAGCAGGCATCATGGTGATGAGCAGCAGAAAGGAAATAAAAAAGCACCCTCACAAAAAAACAACAAATAAACCAACCAAAAAACAGGCCAGGGTAAGTGCTACCACGTTTTTAGATGCAGACAGCACGGTGGGATCCTTTACAGAGCTGCTTTCTCTGTGAAGTAGATAGGCAGGAATGAACTATGTCTGTCAATAGGTGTTAGTCAGAGCTGCAAGGCTGAAGTGTGGCAGCAGCTGTTGTTTAAAGGGATACTTACAGATAATGAAATGAGTAATCCTCTGCCCTTGACTTTCCCAGTAACTATTTGCTAGTCTCTATTCCTTTTATTGTTATTTCATCATCTCTCAGAATTTTTTTGTGATGAGATATGTCAACAAAATGAGGTAGCACAATTATGTAATTCTTAACATTTTTATGAATTTTCAAGAGGGGAGGTGCAGGGAGTGTCATTATATCCGGGCTGTTAGATTCAGCACCAATGAAAATGCCTCTTGTCTCTCTAGAGGTATAGTGTATGAAGGTCAACAGAGATGCCTGCATTTGCCAGAACACTTTATATTTGCCTACTTTGCCATTTGTTATCAGGGCAATCTCTTGCTAAGCAGCCAACAAAGAGGAGATTTCTTGCTGTGCTGCCGACTTCTAATTATGCTGTTCCCATTATCATCCCAGCAACATCCTTCAGCAGAAATCAGTGTGCTACAGCACTGCTGACTTAAAAGATGTGAACTGTATTTGTCATGCAGCCTATTGGAGAGACCACAGCTCTTTTCTGTGTTTAGTCCTCAGTAGCAGCTGGGAAATGTTGAATTATTAAACTGTGTCTACATCACTTCACATTATTATTGTCCAAGTGATAGTACAGTGAGATAAGCCTGGTGGTTGACACACAGACTTTTCCACCTTCGGAGTCTGGTTAACAGGCTTGCTGTTTTGAAATTCAGAAAAAGTCCACCCTGTCACTAAGGATTTAAATAGAAAATTAACTGTGTTTGCATATTGCTCTGGATGGCAGATTTTTTTGCTAGCCTTCAAAGTCTGCATGATCTAACCAATCATGTTGAAGTAAAATTCATACTTCCGAGTGCTGTAATAGTTGTACTCATTGTGGAGAAGTGTTAAATATAAGCACTAGCCCCAAACATTATTTTAATCCATTAAATCATAGAATTACAGAATCAACCAGCTTGGAAGAGACCTCCAAGATCATCCAGTCCAACCTAGCACCCAGCCCTACCCAATCAACTACCCCATGGCCCTAAATGCCTCATCCAGTCTTGTCTTGAACACCTCCAGGGACAGCGACTCCACCACCTCCCTGGGCAGCCCATTCCAATGCCAATCACTCTCTCTGTGAAGAACTTCCTCCTAATATTCAGCCTATACTTCCCCTGGCACAACTTGAGACTGTGTCCCCTTGTTCTGTTGCTGGTTGCCTGGGAGAAGAGGCCTACTCCCATCTGGCTACAACCTCCTTTCAGGTAGTTGTAGACAGCAATGAGGTCACCCCTGAGCCTCCTCTTCTCCAGGATAAACATTCTGTATATTCTACAGAATAAACATATCCTGTAGATCACTAATACTGTATCTGGAGTCAGAAGAACAGGGGTGGTTGTATCCTCAATTGACTGTCCATTCAGAAGGAATTCACTCTGGTGATCTTTTCTTCCTCAAGGAAAATGTAGACAAAAGAGATGACTCTGCAGTTATATCTTGACTAGAAGTAGCTGCGGCAGGAACTCTGTTCACTTCTCTCATTTCTTTCTGATTAAGTGTTATTAGTACACTGCTTGCCTATTTCTATGAGATGTTTGTTGGGAGTGTTACTGTGAAGGAACATAAGCTGCCACCACAGTCATTCTTTAAACATGCAGTTGAAAAAGATAACTCTGCTATGGCTACAGAAAACATCAAAGCAATAAACCACGGTATTTCATCTGTGGAGTAACAATATCTCAACTAATAAAATGGCTGTCAACCCTGCCCATTGTATAGATAAGGAAGCTGAGGACATTTGGATGCTCTTTGTTGGTATGCCAAGTTGCAATTATCCTATGACAGAGCCCTTCTGGGCTATGATTGATGACACATTTTGAGGGGGAAAGCGCTTCAACAAGCGAATTTCGTTGGATTTCATGATGACATTGCTCGCACAATGGTTGTCAAAAACAAAACATTTTAAGTAGAACTAGGAAAAATTGGTCTCATTTAATCTGCCTGGGATGTCCTTTCCACATTCACTTATTTGTATTGTATGTTGGATGTAAACAAGTCTAATTCTGAAGTTCTTGCGTTGACCTTTTCTGGCATGGAGATCAAAGTACTGTCTGCAATAAAGATGAGAAGACTTTAAAGACTTCAGAGGCTTGTCAGAGTAGCATATGTTTAAACACAAAATAACAAAACAGTGCAGCCTTTGGCTAAAACAGGCACCACATGAAGTTCTAAAGAAATTTGTTGCTTCTCAAGAAACCCATCATTATCTTGCATTTTAATGGCCTAAATGTGGACTTGCTTTGGAACATTCTTTTCTTTTCTGGGCCTTAAGTCACAGGATGACTCTACTGCTTTCCTCTAACACAGTGACTGGTAATATGGATGTCACCAGTGAAGAGGAAAGGGATGCCCTTTGCTTACTCAAATTCCTGGGTGGATTTGAGGACTAGTAAAGCTCTCCTCTGAACAACAGTCAGTCCTCTGCAAAATGTCACCATTTTCAAAGCATGAAATTACCTTTTTTTGCAGCAGCAGCAGTGTGTTCTGCTATCCCATCCCAAACATGCCATTTTCCCTGGCTCCATCTGTCTCTTATCCTAGTCTCTGGAGGAGATCCTAGAGGTTGAACTTTACAGAGCCTGATGTGGAGCCAAGGCAGCTGGAATAAGAATTTAAACTCTAATTCACTACTTCTGTATATAACAACTTGACCAGTTGAAAATAAACGTCTTTTAAACACCACTTTTCTCCATCCATAATCTGTATTTAGATTTGAGATGCAAACCAACTCCATTTGACTGAATAAACAAAATGTTTAACGCTTATTATAACATGAAGTTTGCAACAGTTCTGAGCATAAAGGACACTTCCCAAAAAAACTATTCTGGGACCTCCAGTATCTTGACTAAGCTGGAACATTTGGAGTAAAACTAAGGATATCCTATAGAACGGATTGTGCTGGTACATCCAGAGACAGGTGCAGAGGACAAAAGGCAATGACTTCTTTTAATGAACAAAACACTTGATACATGATGTAATAGTTTTCCTGGATTAAAGTTTTCCCTGATTTTTGGTAGATCAGTTTCTTACTCAACACTTTCCAAAAAGGTTGTAGTATCTCTCCACACATCCTGAATATTAGGCCATTTATTAGATACTTAACACGCTGTAGAAATGTACTCAATGCTTCTGCAAGTTCAGTCTATTGGACAATCAAGAGGTTTATCTTGATTATGTTTGCCTGAACTTAGATTTAGACAATTTGAGAGCTTTATTTCAATAAATGAAGGGAAGCTACATTCTTTTTTGACTTATTTACTTGAGAAACGAGGTCTTAGCATTTCCATCTGTGAACTTTGCAGCTGAATACTACTTAGAAAAATAAAGATTTTTGCAGTGTCTCCCTCTCTGAGAGATCCCAGCATGGCAGTCTGCAGAAATCTGCTATGTTTTCCATGCCTTTATTCAGTACCTTATGACAATCCTCCTTTTCTTTAGCATCTGCCTTCTTAATATGTAAATTACACCACTCACTTTAATGAGTGGCAGCAGTGTTTTCTCTGTGTTTTGTAACTGGGAACTTGTCTCCATGTGTCTGCTGAGCTGACACACTGTAGTACTGGATAAACCAAATCAAGCAATAGCAAGCAGTGTGGCTGGTCAGGCTAATAGAGACTGTGTTTAAAGGGCTTATTAGCCTGGTTAGTGAGCAACACTAATGCAGCATTGCTGGTTGTGGTGCAAACAGCTTGTGAGCTACGTGCAGCTCTCCGATGTGGTATACAGGCATGTTTCCAATGTCTATGAAACATATCTACACTGTCCTGTCTGCCAATACTTAAAGGCATAAAATGCACTTAAGAACACTTTCTGTGGCAGGACGTATTTTGGTAGGTAAACCTGAAGTTGTTTTTGATTCTGACTTGTGCCATGTTTGTCGTGGCAGGCCTAAGCAAGCCAAAATAAGCTTATACATGTCCTGGTTTGCCCAAACATGTTTTTCTGCTCTCCCTCCTTCTGTTTTGGGGAAAGCAACTGCAGGAAAGAGGGCAAAGAATCTGAAGCCACTATGTCTGGGGTCTGTGGCCTGCCCAGACCCTGCGGTAAACAAGGTGCATACAGTTGCCTTGTGCAAGGCCTGTGTTCTGCCCTAAAACGGGTAAAGCAAGCCTGTGGCTTCACCTAATACGGTGAATCTTGGCTAACTGCCATTTGATTGGCTATCCTGTGTCCAAAGGCACATTAGTCTCAGGCTGTATGGATAAAAGGAGATGAGCAGGGAGCACAGGGTGCGCTTTGCCATTACAAGGTGTGTCTGCTATTGCATCCGTGTGCTCCACCATTGTATCTACTCTATCCGTGCTGAGACTGCACATCACAAGACATCTGCCTGCACCTGGAAGCCTCCTGCCAAGAAGGGAAGCCCTGGAGATAGCACAGATCATCCAGAGAGCCAGGACCAGGTCAGAGATCGTCTGCCTCCTCTCTCCAAAGCCTCTAATGGCTACCAATAGCAACCCTGCCACGAGCCTTGGGCACTGTCAGATAATACCTTTTGTGAGTAAATACCAAAAGCCTCTTGTAATTATTAATTGCCTTCTGCCATAAGCAGAAAGTTGCTCCTTGCGTCCATCCAGTGAGCAAGCGGTGTACTGGCCGCAATCGGTACTGACCGCAAAGCCTTCTCTGCCAGTTTAATTGAGTTCAATTAAGGTGTATATATTTAATAGTTATTCCTAGATCCTATAATAACCTGTATATAGTTTCCATAATGATGCAAGAACCTGTTATTATTATTAAATTGGTGATTGGGGTGACGTGCATTCTGAATATTTAATATTAATAAACTATATTAATATTTTTTTAAATATCATCTAGTGGTAATTAATTACCCCTTCCACTACAATGTTTCAACATTCTCCTCCCTTACGAATATTACTTGTGTCCAAATTATAGATATGCTTTTAACAGAGCTTTAATATTTTTGCCAGCTAAGCATATGCCTTTGGTATAATAATAGTCCTAGCCCCTGTATCTAAGAACAAACACCCTGCCCCAAGAACGTGACAAAATTATGTAGATAATAGTAATTATGAATAAATGGAATATTTCAACTTACTATGTAATAAATATTGAAGAGCAGAGCTGGTGTATACAGCAAGAGAGAAGCCACTTTAAATTGAATTAAGATTATATATACTCTTCTCACATTCAAAATTCATTAAGGAACTTGAGTGGGTTTTCCCATTTAAGATGGAGCTTAACTTTTCTTTGATTGTATGCCTTGAAAAGAAAGGTCCAGAAAGAGCTATCAAAATAATTTGGCATCGGGAGACCACAGGCTAGTTCACTTCAAAGCAGAAGGGTTCAGGAAGGAAAGATGAAAGAGGAAATCTGGCCTTTAGAGCAGTCTGGGTTTTGGAAGAGGTTGTTCCAAAAAGGAGAAAGGATATATACTTTTCAAATGAGTAAATTCCACCAAGATGGTATTTGGCTATTGTATGGGGACAACAACTTTGATTACCCAAAAGTCTGAAGCCCTTTATCTGAGCCTGGGTAGTGCCACAGGCCTAACTTCTCCTGGATTTTACAGCCTCTAATTCCACTTGCATCATTATATTTAGCTTTAATTTGTATCAGAAGGTAAAGGGGAGGGGGTGACACAACACACCAAACTTCATATGTTTTTATAGTGATTTTTGTTATCAGAAGTGCTGGAGTCAGTCTCTGAGAATATCACTGTCAGTAGTTAAGACATTTACACCATGGAGTTAAATACTTACAGCATTGACAGCGGCTGGAAATACTTCAGTGGTTATTGTTGAAATCATTAGTCTAGCTGAAGTAATACTGGCATGTTTTCCCTCTGGGTAGAATTCCTCAGTCTAATTGTCTCCTCCTTGCCAGACCATACTTGATATCTTCAGGTTTGGAGACTGGATGTTTTCCAGTAATTAATGGCTTTTCTCAGTTATAGATTGAAATTATTTCCTCTTATGAATTAGTCTATTATCCAGTAGTGAAGCTATTGAATTCCAGAGCATTTAAATTGGCTAGCTTACAAATAGAGCTAATATAAAAAACACACTGTCAACAAGCCACACAAAAGCTACGTGAGCCATCATAGAAGATGCTTGGAACGAAACAGTATTGACTTAAAACAAAACAAACAAAAAAACCCCACCACACCAACCTAAAATCTACTCTTCTCCTATTGGTGTTATCTTCTTGTAATGACCTAATCTTAATATTAATTTAAAGCAATATAAGCTCATGCATCTCATAGACTAGCATCAGGTCACCTCATCTAACCTTCTGAATAGTACTTGCAATCAAATATCATCAAGCTGCTCTTGTCTTGAGTATACTAACTTGGGTTTGACAAAAGTATATTGTGAACTCAGTGTCTCTGATGCCCAGACTAGACTCCTTAAAGTACTTTGTCTATTCAGCATAATTAGCCTGTGGTTTCAGAAATCAATGAATGCTGTTCCACAATGGAAAAAAATTAGCTCCTCCTGTAGTCACTGTTTTATGGCCTTCCATGTTATTTGAGCTATTAACTTCTCTCAAAGCAATTTTGCCACATCTTTTAGTGTATTCTACTTTTTAAATCCAAAATAGAACACAATTCGTATCTCAAAGCTAAAAACAAGAGCTGTTTATAATACTGTTTCAGATATGTTACAGGAAATAATATTTCTAAGGGCATTATTGAAGATAATGTAGCAGTACAATCACATTTGCATTTCATAATGTACCACTTATTTTTAAGTAGCAGATTCAAAAGGACAAAGAAGGGTTTCTAGTTAAACACTGATGAGCTTTGTAGTCCTTTTCAAATCTTGTTCTTGTTGCCCAAATAAAGCCTTCCTACTAGAGTTCTTAAATTGTATTATGATTTAGCAAAAATATTCTGGGCAGAGTTCAGCTTTTCTTACCCCTTTCAAGCATGCTAAAGTGGTACATGTAAAGTGACAGAGCAGGACCAGGAAGGCAGCCTGGAAGTGTGAGATACAGGTACTCGTGTTCATCTGCCTTCCAGACTTGTTTCACCTGCTGTTAGGTGGAATATTGTTGAAGAAGCCAACGAGATCACAACCTTTGAGTGATGGCCCTTGTGTTACTGACTATAGGAGACAGTCATCTAGTAGTCTGTGGGGATTACATATGGATGGAGTGATCCCAGTAGGGTTATACTGCTGTTCCTTAGATGTGTTTAACATCCGTTAGATGCAGTTTAGATGGATCTCAAGATCTGGTGCATAATGGTATGCGACCTTTTCGCAGCTAGTAGGGAGCTGTTTCCTCTATAAAAAGATAGTTTTACATATTCTGCCATAAAATGCAAAAGAATGTTTGGAATTAGACAAATACCAGAGTGTGCCATGCTGAGTTTGTGTATTTTGTTTCAGAAAGTTCTGCAAATTACTTTTGGAAATAACAAGAATCAGGTGCATTGAGGTATGAGTCTTAGTTTTCTGATTACTTCTATACAGTGTCTGCTGGAGTATTGGGGGGATATGTGTATACAGAAAACAAAACAAAATACCACCACATTTATTTCATATAAATTGAAGAAAGACTTAAACAACATAACCAAGATTTCAGCCTCACATCCTGATACATCAACTTTCCATGGTGCCAATTCTACGTTGCTGTTATGGTAAATGAAATATGAAATGGGGAGTCTGCAAGAAATTACAGTGCAGGTATTGTGTGGCTGTAGGTTATTTGGGTTTTGCTTGGTATTGTGGGGTTTTTTTTTGTGTTTGTTTTGTGAAGTGTTGGTTGTTCTGGGTTTTTTTATATAGTTCTATTTGCAGTGCTGAAACAGAACTTCTACTTGGGCTGCCCATTCAGTTCTGTAGGGGGCACAGTTATCCACTGGCAAATCCCTCTTGGCAAGGGACTGCTGTGGTGCTTGCTTTTCTTTAAGAAAAATTATGCAGATTGTGCATGTAGTATTTTACTTTTCAGTTAAAGGGTGAATTTCAGTGGGGGAAAAAAAAAAAGGCAAGTTAACAACAAACGTGTAAGCTGGATTTGGAATGATGTAGGCTCACAACAGGGAAGTTTCTAAAAATCCTTCTGCTGGTAGTACTGAGAAAAACAAGACACCTGCACAGTCAGTTCAAGTCCAATCTATTCTCATTCACAGTATCACAGTATCACAGTATAGCAAGGTTGGAAGAGACCTCAAAGATCACCAAGTCCAACCCACTACCACAGACCTCAAGACTAGACCATGGCACCAAGTGCCACGTCCAAACGTGCCTTGAACACCTCCAGGGACGGTGACTCCACCACCTCCCTGGGCAGCCCATTCCAGTGGGGAATGACTCTCTCGGTGAAGAACTTTCTCCTCACCTCGAGCCTAAACTTCCCCTGGCACAGCTTGAGACTGTGTCCTCTTGTTCTGGTGCTGGTTGCCTGAGAGAAGAAAGCAACCTCCTCCTGGCCACAACCACCCTTCAGGTAGTTGCAGACAGCAATTCAGCTGCACTTCACCTTGTTTCAGTCCTGTGTTTTTTGAAGGAGGAAAACCCTGAAACTGATGAGTCTCAATTATTTTCTGTGTAAGTCTTGAGTAGAAAGCTTGACACAGGGTGTCTGCCAGGTTTGTTAAGATTGTGTCTTGTTAATTAGATCTGAGTGGAGTGAGGAAAGGAGGAGAAATGTGGTCTTTGTTCTTGTCAGAGTATGCCCCTCTGTTTCTATGCAAAACAAAAATGCAATGTTAATGGGAACTACTCCTCAGACTTCAATGAAGCTCTGCTACAGAAGAAAAAACTTTTCACAAACTGAAGCCAAATAGCATGTTATTAGTCTGTTCACTCAGAAGTAAACACAGAAACAATATTGCTGTTTCAGAGTCTGCCAGAAGGAGTGATGGAGCAGGTCATCACCAAGGGAAAGCCTTCTTCAGAATTAGTTAGGGCTGAACCTCAGCTTTGCCTTCATAAATACTCAGCTACTCACTCTAGGAAGAAATTCAGCAACTGGATCTTAATTTCTGGCTCCCAAAGGTATAATACAAACTACTCCAAACAAAATGACGGTCGATGGTTCCCATTAACACCAATTAAAATTACCTTTAAAATACAACTAGCTCAGTGCCTGGGTAGTTACTTTAAAACATTAATGAGCTCCATGTACTTTCTCGTTTGAGTCCATGATCACATGCCATCCGTGGAATGACCTCACAAACCTCACAACTGTCACTTGCATTAAATATTTGAAACTGGCCATTGTGCTCTGCAGGGTGCTCCCAGAGCAGGACAGTGATGATTCCCCATGAGTATCTGGTGGATTTCAGCTCCGGCAACGCTGGCACTGTGGAAATGCACATGCTGCTGTTCTTATGTGGTATTCAGAACCCCAGGACTTCTCCTGTGTGACCGAAGGCTAAGTCTATATCCTGACACAGACCAGCATTATTTCTAATCACAGCCTTTGCTGGATATTTGTAGCGAGTTCAGTCAAGCTCATCAGAGAATGATTAATATTCCTCTGTTCTCATTCAAGCTATTTTGTCTCTTACTTACCCCCTTTTTCACATTTTGCTTGCCCATGTGATGCCACAGTGGTTTTCATGTATAATCTGTACAGTGGTGATGCATTTCCTGGCTGTGTGTTCTGAATAAATATCTTTCTTTTGAAATTAGGGAAAGTGCTGCTGGGAAGATTTTCACTCACACCTTTTAATCAAACTGTATGCTAAACTGTTTCCTTTAGTCTTATCTCTTGCTTGGGAACAAGATGTTTAGATTGGACTGGTGATGTCTCATTCACATTCTGTCAGAAGAGAGCCTCGGGTGGCTTGAGTTCATAGTCTGGCTATCCAGGAGCTGCCTGTGACTTGAACTGAAAATGGGATTATTGTTTTATCTCCTCCTACTCAGTATCCATAATCCATTTTTCCGGAGAATTTATCTGGTCATCATTCCTCACACCCAAAGCCATCTAGAGAACTCCAGTACACTATCTTCACAGTGATTTTTTTTTTCCCATTTTACTTGTCTCTGACAGTAACCTGCTACATTCTCTTTCTTTAGCTTTGCATTTTAACAGCTCATCAGGCCAGGTGCTCAGATGGTGAATTAATGCCACATTCCTGGAGGGAAGGTAGTAAGGGAGTCTGGAGTGCTGCAGATGCAAGGAGGTCATGGTCTGCTTCTCTAAAGAGTGAGTGGCAGCTCCCTTGTGCCTGAGCTGCAATGTGGGTTATGTTTTTCACTGGCACCACTGACAGCTGCTCTGAGACCCTGCTCACCACATGGGCAGGAGATGCCTGACCAGCTCTGAGTTTTGCCTGTAATAGAAAGGGTGAATCTTCACAGCACTCACAGGTCTTCCATTCGTGATCCGGTCAGGGAAGAGGTGTCAGCCAGACAATAAATACTTAATTCGGAGTTTGGACACCCAAACTGAAGCTCTGCACTTGCAGCTCGCAGCTCAAAAGCTTTGTTGCTGAGTCAGGGCAGCTCTGGAGAAGTGTTGGGGGTCCGTTGCAGGCACCGCACAATTTGCCCCACAGAGGAGGCAGTGCTGGAGGATGAGGTGGGACACGGCCACTCAACAATTACTTAATCTTTCTTTTCCCTCTGTTTCACTAATTTGACCACCCTGTCCCTTTTGATTCTCAAATTCCTGCAGATGCTTGCTGAGTACATGTTTTGTTTCCAGTGAGACTACCACTTTTACAGGTTGAATGACAATTTCATCTCAGGCACTTACCCAACACGAAATGGTTTTCACCTTTAACTGGTAATATCTGAAAAGATCAGCAACAGATGAAAGAAGCAGTTTAGCTAATGTATTAACCTTTCTGAACCTTGTCCCTTTTCTGAATCTCAGCCTGAGTGCGTTTTGAATACATGGGTATATGCCTTTCCTCCTTCTTTTAAAGGCTTTTGGACTGTTCTTTAAGTTAGGACTTAGGAACTTTTTATTATGAAGCTCTTTCATTCAGTCAGACATGCAAGAGCTGCTGATCTGAAACCATCACAGTATATACACATAGCATGTGAAGAATGTGAGAGAAAATTTTGTTTGCAGAAACAATGACTTTTAGGAGTCCAGCAAGATGCAGAGCCATCAAGTACAAGCCAGTTAAAAACTCCTGGCAAGCTACAAAAGCATCCTGAAAAGGCATTGCGAAGTGTTCTTGCAAGTTATGAAATATTAGTTAGACAGATCTTACAGCGGCAAGATTTTCCATGCAGCAACTGCATGAACCCCTGCCCTACTGCAGGACAAAGATGAATCAGGCCTATTATGAAAGCAATTCATATTTAAACTAAATTTCCAGCCCAGTTCTGCAGTCTCAAGGGTTTTTTCTAAGCATCTGCTTGTTCATGCTGATTTAGACCAAACTCGAATGCCAAATCTTTGGAGAATCGTAAGTAAATTGTGTTAAATTACCATTAATGATAGCGCCGTTCTTAACTCAGGCTGTGATGGCTGTAGACCACAGTCCTGCAGCACAGTAGTAATGTAGGTAAGATCCCCCACTGCTCTGAGACCTCCAAACAAGCTAAGCACAGCAGGGTGAGTAGCACTGGAATTTGTTTTACAGGAAGCCTTTCATTTCCTTGCTTTCGAGGGGTTAAGTGAGGCACTTCAAGTACTGTTCTCCCATGAGGGCTACACTAGGGAAGGGTAGTTTAAGTTTCCCCCGGGGGCTCCATAGCAGCTTTGGCAGCAGAGGCTGCTGTTGAAAGAGAACAGCCGGATGCGATGAATCAGTGTATTCCCCAGCCACTCTAGCTGCGTTTCCTTCCTACCCACTGCTGTCCACTTTTCAGACTACTGTGTCTGATACTGATCCCCAGCCCACTATTAGACTGCCACTGCAAGTCGTAACAGACAGCTACACCCCAGAGGCTTCCAATTTCACTTTCATATGGCCTGGATTGGGGCAAAATTAATTGTTGATGCTTTAATTGCTTATGTTATGTCATGTGGGCAATGCACTGAATACAGTGCGAATGTATTGTACAGTACAGTACATACAGTAATGGCCTCGGTATGAGCTACTTATGGGCCCTTGGTAAGATCAAGTGTTCATTAAAGTTATGAAAATGACACCATTATGCCCATGCTTGTTCAGGTGTGGCTTTGGGGAAACTCAGGTTCTCAAATCCCAGTTCTGGTCAGGAGCAGTTAATTCATTAAAATCCTTCTCTGGAGTGTCAGGGTATCAAAAGACTTCACCCAAAAGAGACAGATACCTGCTGCCCTGGGAAGCCTTTGGCCAGGCTGGCCAGTTATCCAGGTCAGAGCCTGCAAAGCACCCAGCCACAGCACAGACTACCTGGCAAGCAGGACTGTGGAAACTGCCAAAGAAGCAGAGAAACAAGAGCCTTGAGTGATCTGCCTATGGCAAAGCTTCAGGAGAAATTCTTGTGAGATGTAGATCTAGCCGGTGATGTTGATCAAAGGCTTTGGGGATTCCAGCTCTGCAGAAGAGGGGGGGGTACGACAGTCAAAGGCTGAGCTGTGACAGTCGAAGTCTGAGCTGACAGGCTGTACATCTTCAGGGAAGGATTTCCGTCTGGTGGGCTCCCAGATAGTAAGGTTCTGCAGCCATGGGCTGAGCCACCAAAGAAGACTCACCAGCACCCAGACTCCAAGTTCAACAATGCTGTTTTCCAGTCAGGTCACTTCTTGATTCATAAAGGACATCAGCCTGACAAATATCAATTTAATTCAATGCTAGAGAGCCCAGAATATATTTGATAAGACAGAGCTTCACTTCCACAAAAAAACTCATCTTGCATGGATTGGTGAGGACTGAAATGCACAAATCATTCTGTTTAACTTGGGTGATTTCAATCTTGTTTATTCATTATTTAACTGAAGGGAGAAACCATTTATTGTATAATAATAATTTTTAAAAAAACCAAACCACCCAACTTAAATTTTCAGTGTTTGAATCAATATGACAGGTTTCACCCCAAAACTAACTCTTCATGTTATGTCATTATATTTGGATTTATCAAAATACTGTTGAAGGATCTCCATAGCACTCATGGACATAATGCTATAGAAATCCTTCCACAGTGTTTTGATAAATCCACTGCCTTGAGACTTTCCCTCATAACATTTTTCATGTAAAATATATAAACAACATTACAAAAATCCTATATCTAAAACCGATAGTTCAAACCATTTTCTCATGCTTGTCACAATAATAACAAATTACATCACTTTGTAGCTGTTTGCCCCAGTATATTCCTAATGTATAATTTTATAACTACACAGTATTAAAACAGGATATATGACAGCTTGCACTTTAGATATAGAAGAAATTTCTTGTCTCATTTTTTCCACTAAAAATCTGATCATATTCCTCTATTTTCCAATTACCTTGTGGCCCTAAAATCTGCAACTCAGCCTTCTTTCTTTTATTTCATATGTTTTAAATTTTAAAAAATAATCGAATGAGTTTTATACAAAACATATCATATCATATCATGTGAATGANCTGTACTAGTGGGAGGTGTCCCTGCCTATGGCAGGGGGTTGGAACTAGATGATCCTTGAGGTCCCTTCCAACCTTACCATTCTATGATTCTATGATATGCATTTGGTTTAAAAATATACAATGTTACCTGAGGTAAAGGAATGATTGTTCAACTACTAGATCACATTTACAGCCTTCTGTGACAAGGGAAGACTTCCATCAGTGTCCTAAGCTTTTACAGGGGTGACTCTATTGTAATCAACTGATGTTCTTATATTTATGAACACAGTTTTAATACAGAATCCCCATCTTCGATTCAAAATCGAATTTGAAAAGAGCCTATCAACTTTTCAGGTTTTTTGGTTCTGAAGATCTTTAATCATTTCAAGGAGACTAGTTGACATGATTATGATTACATGCAGCCAGTCGCTGTGTCCATCTACACATAATTAGATTTATGTACAGCAAAATACATAGCAGTTGTATTCTTGGGGTGAAAACAGACTCAAATGCAATACTGCCTTTTAACCACAGTCATTAACCTTGTCATTTGGCCAGTCTTATCTAGAAAAATTGTTAATTTTTTCATGTTAAATTTTAAAAATTCTTAAATTGTTACATTTTTCAAGAAAGGAAAAAAGAAGAAAGAAGAAAGAAGAAAGAAGAAAGAAGAAAGAAGAAAGAAGAAAGAAAAAAGAAGAAAGAAAAAAGAAAAAAGAAAAAAGAGAAAAGAAAAAAGAAAAAAAAAGAAAAAAGAAAAAAGAAAAAAGAGAAAAGAAAAAAGAAAAAAAAGAAAAAAGAAAAAAGAAAAAAGAAAAAAGAAAAAAGAAAAATCTGTAAAGGAATATGCATTCCAGAAATGCTGCCTGAAGTGTTTGGTGGCTATCTGTGCCAGCAGTGAATGCACAAGCTATAATTAAATTAGGTAGCAAAAAAGCAGATGGATTATGTGCTTGCTGTCATTTAAAGCACAGACAGACAATTTTCTTTTAAAAAAGCAAACAAAAAACCCCAAAAGATTTTCTCATCTACAAATTCTTTTCTTTTTTTTCCTGATGTCCTTTAAGTCACAAATCCAATAATATAAATCATGTAAAAATTTGAAAATTACTATGGGTCCCTGGGCTTCACATTTCACTGCTGGGCAAAATAAAAAATCAATTTATCTACATAGAGAACTAGGAGATTGTTGATCTTGTAAAATATTTCATGTGAAATTAGGTAGATCAAACACATCTAGTCAAACCATACATGTTTGGTTTTTTTTTTCCCTTGAAAATTTTTCTAACTTGCCTTTCTCATTAACTCAGTAGTCTTCCACAGCAAGTGCCACCCTGGGCCTACTTACATCACCAACTTTTGTGCCATTAATTTCAATGGAAGCAGGATGTGGTTCAGTAAATTATCCCTCAGCATGATCTGCTTAGTATTACACTAGACCATGAGAACAGTGAAATCTCCTTATTAGTTTAACTCTCAAATACTCATTCTTGTGTTTGCAGTGTAAGTTGCTGTGATTCTTCTTCTATGTTCTAAAGGTTTCTTAAATCATCCAAAAGTTGTTCTCAGTAGGCAAGCCTCCTAAGGCAGTATAGTCACCACTAAACCCCTTACAGACATACTAAATGTTGAAGGAAAACATCAATAATCCATTAAACTACACATAACTGCAAAGACTTTACTGATGACCACTACATAAGACATTTTAATATTGGACCACCTGAAAAAGGTAGTATTGGTGGATTTTGAGGACTACAGTTATGCTTCTAGAAAACAGATCCAAAAGCAAAGTTCTTGCGTGAGGTCTGTAGCTTTTCTTCCCTTAGCTTCTTTGCTTTGAATAAAATCCTGCAGTCATTGGTGTCCTTCTACTTCTCATCTTCCATGTCTTCTGTCCCCTGAGCTTTCCAAAGTTAACACAGACTATTTTCTAGGATTTATAATGCTTTCCCAAGGCCAGGTTTACTTGGCAGCTAAAACAGGGTTATCCCTTTTTTTTCCGTCATGAAATGCGCCAGTCCAGAGTAAATTGAGACTGCGAAAGAGCCAAACAGTCACACATGTGAGATTTTCAATGTGAACCTTGTTACTGAGCATTGTAGTGTCCTGGTGCTTAGTCTCTGCAATGACATGTGCCAAACTGGATTTTTCATATTCTCATGCTCTGATTTTCACCTCGCATCAACACTGCATTTTTCCTCCCTATCATAATTTTACTGAAACCAGTTTGGCTTTACTTTGGCACTCTTTAAGATCTAAACCATACACCTTTTCTGCACCATTTGCATGAATGCCAAAGCTGGGGAATAAATATTGTTGACATGTTGGCAAATTGCTTTGGTTCTCGGATTCCTCATTAAATTGCATTCAATTTTAATTATAATGAGCATAATCCGTTTGATACTGTTGACCCAAATTCCCCTGAGGAGAGATGTGGTTCTGAATTGATATTTGCATCTCTGAGTCAATTGAGTAACATCCAAAATCACATCGCACTTCAACTCTGAAAAATGTCCTGTTTCAGGTTTATGCTGGGAGTTGTGACTAAGTTATATTGCAGAAATGTACTTCTGCACAATTTTACAACTCTTGCTGTACTTTAATCTTGCCACTGCCCTAGCTTACATGACACTTCACTTATCTGTATCCTACCTCTGTAAACACCTTATGAGAACACTATCAGGAAAGCAGAAGAGCCTTTCTTTAACTCATCCTTGAGCATCTTTTCTGAAATCATATTTCTTCTCCCTGTTGTGCTCCTTAATCGTTCCTCTACTGCAATAAGTTGTTATTTCTCTCCGTGTTAAATTCTTTCCTGTCATTCATCGTGCTGTGAGTATCTTTTTGCTTGAGAACAGGAGCAAAATCCCAGTAAACCTCAGGAAGCCTTTAACTCTTTTCCTTTCTCATGACGTACAAAAAAAAAAAAACACCAAAACTCCACTCATAGTGTCATCTTCTTTCAGAGAGCTCCATTGATTTGCTTGTTTGATAATTTTGGGGTGCTTTGGGAGAAATGGGCTATTTGAAAAGTTGGGATTATCAGTATTGTGAGTGTGTGCCAGGTTAGGGTGGGTCTCTCCCCTGGTAGAATAAACTCACCACAACACGGATTGGTTTTGTGAAATCAGGAAAAAAAAAATTTATTTCTTATAGTTTAAATATAACAGTATAGGGAAAAATACAACTACTACAAGAATATAATAACCTGAGGGAAGATGGGGAAGGGGTCAAGCGGCAGTGAAAGCAGCAGCAGCAGCCAAAACAGCGGCAGCGGAAGATAGCAGCAAGTGCAGGCGAAGCAGCAGAAGCAGCAAGGGGAAGGTACAAGCTGTGCTTCCAGACATAAAGCTCTTGATGCTCCAATGAAATTATATTAACTTATCCACTGTTGCCATTATATGGCCTATCCCTAGAATGTTCGCCTTAGAGCTTCCACCTCTAAGTTTCTCTGTTTGGATTTTCTTTTTTATGTCTGAGGTAGGAATCTAACTCAAACGGCCACAGAGTGTTACTCTAAGTACTGGGGCTGGATAAGGAAGGTTTTAAAAATTTTCACAAGTTTGATCTGAAAATTATTTGTCAGATAGCAGGGTCCTTGGAAGATTCTGGAGAGGAAACAGTTTTATTGAGTCATTGCAGAAAATCAACTATAGAGTTCAAAGCATGAGTCTATGATTTAATTTGAAATTTGATCAAGCTGGCTGAATCCCTGTGATCAAAATGGTAGCACATGCAGAGGCTCTGCAAAGATAAAGTAGTCTTAAAACCTCTGTGTATTGTTCCTTTTTAATGTATTTTATTCAAAAGCATGCGATTAGCCCTCTAAAATAGATCAGGTAAATTTGCAGGTGCAATATACTAATATACTTGAAGACTCAGGGCAGTTGATAGGACAAACTTTGTAAGTTTGTAGTCTGGGACTGCTGAGAAATATGACTGACAGATAGTCTTCAAAAACAGGCCAGGAAAAAAAAAAAAAGAAGAAAAAACCCAAACAACAACAAAAAAATAAACCTTGTCAGTTTAGCTATAGTGAATCTATCTTGGTGTCAGGGAACAAAGTAGGTGAGTTCTTGATACCGTTTTGAGTTTGGCTCTCTATGATTCTAAATTCCTAAATGCAATGTCAGGTGACTCTCTAACTATAGATTTTCAGGTAGTAAAAAAAAATGTTTATCAGATGCAATCATGGCAGAACATGTACTTGTCTCAATCATTTTTTCCAGGCAAATATCCAATTAATCTATTCACTTCAGTATTCATTTGTTGACTCACTCAGGATGAGGGCAGAAGAGTGATACTGAACACCTGATTACATCCTTGGCAATGGGAACACTATATAGACAAACACTAAGAGTCCCAGCTCGGCATTCAAAACTCACATAAATAAAATACCAGAGGCAAATTAAGCTTTTGCTTTACTGTTTTCCTCAATTGGCAAATGCAAATATATTTCTCCATAATTTATGTCTTGACAGATGATAATGAATGTGAAAATGCTACTCAGCCTTGTGGAGAGCATGCCAATTGCACAAACACGGTGGGAAGTTATTACTGTACCTGCGTGCCTGGTTTCAAATCCAGCAATGGTCAACAAACTTTTGTACCTAATGATGGAACCTCCTGTGTGGGTAAGTTAATAATGTCTGCCAGCTGGCTTTGAATTGTCACTCTTCTCTTCTCTTACTGCTTCTGTTAATTAAAGAAATCTAGCAAAAAAAAAAAAAAAAAAAGCTTTCAGATTTATGAAGTTTGGAATCTGGATATAAAATTCCCCACAATATGGACTGGTACAGACTTAATATTCCAGTGCAGGCTCACACTTGTCACTGATAGCATGGCAGCTGCCATTGCTTTCAGTAACACTTCAATCCTGACTCTGCTTGAAATATCTTTAGTCTACATGTGACAGGTTTAAACAATTAATATATAAATAAGGTATCACAGAAATCCCCAATTTACCTATTCATGCCCCCCGTTTCACTGAAATGTGAGCAAAATAGTCATATTCTTAAAATAAAGCAGAGTAACAAAGCATTGTGCATTCAGGTCACTCTGGACCAAAAGAATTCCTTATAGGTTTCAGCTACTGGACTCCAAATACCTTTTCTTTGGGTGTTTTGGTCAGATATTTTTGTTAATTTCTCTAGTCTAATCAAAAGCAGTAAGCAAGATCAGTAGTTATTCTACCTCTTGCACCATCCATCGCCCCCTGTTTCTGTAGTAGTTGGATAGAACATGTTTAAGATTACAAGGGAGGGAATGTTCTGAGGAAAAATGTTTTTTTCTGAACAACGATGCAATCCTTTAGGATTTCCTTTGGGTGGAAGAACTGTAACTATTTCTCTTGTATGAAACTCCTGGCAATTTTCTCTATATGTTGCAACGGTCCTCAGGGAATGGGAAAATGAGAAATAAATCTATTGCCCTTTACACCTCTATGCTGACTGTGTCTCATTCTAGATATGTCTCCTGTGAGATTCTAAGTGCTGACAACCTCTCTTCTTACTGCTCTTAATATCAGTAGAATGGCTGCATATTAAGCAAGAAAGTGATCTAATCAACATTTCTTGCCCATTGCTCACATCCATCTGCTTTATCCACCCCTATAAATGGTTGTTAAATTAGCTGGGATTGAGACTGTTAGCACATTGAGCTGTAAATATTCTTGCCATTTCTGATCCAGGCTTTGATTTCTAAGTTATGACATTTCCTCTGCTTCAGAAGTTTTGTCTTCACAGTTATTTCTCTGACTGTTCTTGTTACTTTTTTTTTTCTCCCCTTCCACTCTTTAGTGGGTAGACTGATCATTTTTAATCCTTTAAAGGGTGTTAATTTAGCACTTTTCTTCTCCTTTCTTGCAAATCTATATGGGAGTAATATGAGAGGAACTGAGAGTTTCCAAAACTTATACCAAATTAAAAAATTACCTGTGGACACCTTATCTCATTAAAAAAATGTACCAATTACTTTACCAAGCAGCTGAGTCCGAAAGACAACCTTTTGATCCACAATTAATTTTCTACTGTATCTGTAAGCAAAATCATAATAGAATATTTTGTACCTAATGGATATGCTGCTACAGGTAGTAGATATGACTTGCACACAGGAAGCTGACAGTAATATATTTAGGGTGTACAATGTCAAAGCAAACAACAAAGTTGTCATTGTAAATACAGCATAAGTTATCCAGTACAGACTGGAGGATAGAGCTACTGAGTGAGTATCCACCCAACCCAAGCTTTTAGGGTCCAAATATATTTCTTTTTAATATATGTCTAGAATGTACATGGCAGTAACACTATATGGTTGGAAAACATGCCATTACAGAGCCTGTTTGTGCCACTAAGCATGTCTAGAGTTCTCATGATGCAAGTGTGCTACATCACTCTGTGTGTGTGTGAATCTATTTCAGAGTTCATTTCAAATTCCATGTGCATACAGGTGTGTGTTCTTCCCTGCCCTGGATATGATACTAAACCTCCAAATACAAAGTGATTATAATTCTCAATCAATGGCTTTGGGAAATATCAGTTCACCCTTAATTCAAGCAGAATATTGAGTTTTCAGTTGAGGGTCAGCAGTATTTCATACATATATATACATATACATATACATATACATAGAATCATAGAATGGTAAGGTTGGAAGGGACCTCAAGGATCATCTAGTTCCAACCCCCTGCCATAGGCAGGGACACCTCCCACTAGTACAGGTCACTCAAGGCCTTGTCCAACCTGGCCTTGAACACCTCCAGGGAGGGAGCATCCATAACCTCCCTGGGCAACCTGTGCCAGTGTCTCACCACCCTCACTGGAAAGAGCTTCCTCCTAACATCCAGTTTAAATCCCCCCTCTGCCAGTTTAAACCCATTGCCCCTAGTCCTCTCATTGCAAGACCTTGTAAATAATCCCTCTCCAGCCTTCCTGTAGGCCCCCTTCAGATACTGGAAGGCTACTATAAAGTCTCCTCAAAGCCTTCTCTTCTCCAGGCTGAAGAGCCCCAACTCCTGTAGCCTGTCCTTATAGCAGAGCTGCTCCAGCCCTCTGAGTATCTTCATGGCCCTCCTCTGGACCCACTCCAACACTTCAATGTCCTTCCTGTGCACACAGTACTCCAGATGGGATCTGACAAGAGCAGAGCAAAGGGAGAGAATCACCTCCCTTGCCCTGCTGGCCACGCTGCTCTTGATGCATATACATATACATCTATACAGAATTGGTGAAGAAATGGCAATGAAACATGCAGATAGAGGAGGAACTGAAGGGTAGGAAGAGGAAAGAGAGAAAAAGATGAGAGTGGAAATGGAAAAGCAAAATAGAGGACAGTAGAGCTGTGATATTTCTAAAGATGATATTTTTCTGCTGTCCTGAACATGAGCTATTAAAATCTATTTATTGTGTAAGACATGCTTTTCCCTCAGACTGCACATTTTACTGAATGTTCAGCTGCAGATTAAAAAAAAAAAAAAAAAGACATAAACCCCTACTTTTTTCACCTCGGTCAGAGTTAAAACGTGAAAATGGCCATCTGTAACGTGAAAGTGACATCTGTGCCACTCTGCCTTTTCCAGGAACATGTTATTATTTTTCTTCAGGTGTTTCTAAGACTGCTGGGAAGGTGCATTTCTCAACCACCTCCCTTTCTGCGATAAGGGAGTTGTACAGTGGATGGGATATGGCATTGTGCCACATTGCTAACTTTTCTTTTGCTCATGCCATTCGTAGCCTTTTTTCATTTCCACTTTGTGTGTGCTGCTGCCTTCCACAGTATGGAGACACCGGGAGGGAACATCTAGTCCTTTGCGATTGGACTTTTCAATCACTTTGCAAGCTACTAATAAGCTGAAGGTATAATGTAGACATCAAGCTGTCTTGACTGACTGGTGAAGAATCAAAGCAGTGTAGGTACAATCCAGTAATTGGCAAGAGTGAACATAATAACTGTTCTCAGTTCTTTTAATTTAATTGGAATTTCCTTGCCTGCTGCAGTAAATGAGGAGTGACAAAGCACAGAAATAAAATGAAAGGTTATAAATCTATTTTCACACTAGCCTAAGTGGTGTTGGTGAAACTATTTTTCTGATCAGAGCTATTACAAAAGCTTCAAAGTTCAGCTCTAGGATTTGTTTTGAATATTTACTAAAAGGCCAGGGCTTTTTGCAGAGCCATGCTCTTCTATTTAAAAAGCTGCTTTTCTTCAACCTTTGCTCAGGAATGTTGCCTATGAAGAATGCTCATGCAAGCCTTGGCTGCCCAGTCCCACTCCTGTAGTAGATCAAGGAGGATCGTTTGAGATCCTTGCCCCAGAGCTCCAGTAAAACTGGATAGCTGAAAGCACCGACAAGCTGTTGCCCATGTGTGATCCAACCATTGTAGATTCAGTTTAAAAGGCATAACTGCAAAATATAAAGAAACAAAAACTTACAGGTAGTGCACACATTATTTCAAAGCAGGAACTTAAAAGCAGCATTCTTGCAACTGCCACAAATTGTTGGCTGCCCCTGACAATCTCACTGACTGATATGAAGCTGATTAGTATCTTGCAAGATCAGGCATATTGTCTTTTAATTTAGTCATCCAGGAAATTTCAAAAAAAATTCTTTCTCTAGGAAATGGCAAATTGGATGATATAGACTCATCCCTGTATGGATAATTCAACTGCAGAAAGTCTATTTGCATATATTCAACAGGGTGTCTCTGTCAAACTTTAAATAGCCTGTTGCCAGAGATATGTCTTGGTGCTTGAGTTTCTGTTCTCCATTACACTTCATATCCCACATAATTACAAGGAAGGGCAATTTACATGACTGCAAATAATGAAAACTATTTGCCAAACAAAAGTTTCATGAAAAGCAAAATATCATCATAATTTGGAACTCTTCGCATCAGTAAATCCTATGGAAATCTGATGCTTAGCAATGATAATACGAAAAATATTCAAATATTTAAGTCTTTGCAAGCTTTAGCAAAGCTTGTTGCCTTTTGCTGGTGTTTAACACTGCACTGTATGCTGATACCTTCTTAAAACGTACGTGTCCTCCTCTATGTAGCTGACAAGGCCAAGGAGATCTTTGGTAAAAGGCTGAGGTGTTTTCTTGTTATACAACATGGTATTGTCATGGTTTCACCTTTGCCACTTCAGTTCATTCAAAGTTTGTCTGTTTGACACAGGTCACACCACAGGGCACTGATAAGCAGACACTTGTTTCATAAAGAGCTTTAAAATTTATGGATGTGAGAGGTTATTGAAATGAGAGGAGTACGAACATTAGCTTTGTCTTTAAATGACAAAATTTAATGATGAGGTAGCCTGTGTGTAGCACTCTATCAAGCTTTCCCCCTCTTTCTCTTTTGCCAGACACATCGATGTCTAACTTGGTTAGCTCCATGACTGTGGGTACTGAGATCACAGTAACCATATAAATACAGTTAATGCAAAACTCTGCTCATTAAAGAGAAACATTTGCAGTTTGGGACATTAAATATGAGAGAAAAACTATTGCCCCAATACAGATAATTATAATTTAATCCCATGCTTTAAGCTTCAGTGCCCATGCTAACCCATTCAAACACACAGCCCCCTTGGTGGCTTTCACTGAAGAGCAGAGGTAGCTGTGCTGGGGAGAGCAAATGCACCTCCAGCCTCACCTCTCCTTCTTGTATGTGCCACAGAGAAGCCTGAACAGCTTTCAATGAACACAGCATTTCAAGTGCAAATTGTAGTCACTGCTCAATGAGGAAAATGGATATGAAATGGATGCGGGACCTCAAACATCACCTTGAACCCCACTAAGACCTCCAGGATTACAAGCAGAAAAAAGTAAGATGGGGAATCAAATGCAATCCAGCAAAAATTGGATGCAGAAACTGTTGGCATAGCCCACAAAAAGTTTAAAAGCCCCACTTTAAAAAAAAAAAAAAAAAAAAAAAAAGTTAATCTCATTCTTTATGGACATTTTGGTGAGGCACTGGAACAGGTTGCCCAGGGAGGTTGTGGATGCTCCCTCCCTGGAGGTGTTCAAGGTCAGGTTGGACAAGGTCTTGAGTGACCTGTACTAGTGGGAGGTGTCCCTGCCTATGGCAGGGGGTTGGAACTAGATGATCCTTGAGGTCCCTTCCAACCTTACATTCTATGATTCTATGATTTTCTTGCCATAAATGAGGAATATTCTGTGAAGTTACCAAAAACACTGTCCAAATAGGCAGATAGCCTCCAGTTACACTTCTTCCTGCATTTCCTAGATATTTCCAAGGACATGCAGTACATTTTTTAAATTTTTCCACAATCTCTGTTTCTCTAGCAACCTTATTTCATACATTATTGCTCATTTTTGTTCTGGTCCTTTTAGAAAACAACCAACAATCTCATGTGAAAATAAAAGGCAAAACTAGGCTCTATTTGCTTATAGCACATTTTCAGCTCCCCATATCTACTTTCTGTCTGTTCTTAGTGCCTATCTGGTTGCATAAAGGCCTCCTATCAATTGAGGTAGTTATTCTCCTCCACTATTTGATGTTCTCCTTTTTCACTTATTTCTTTCCCAAATTCAGTGCCTTACCAGTTCATAATTTAGGTTGTCTTCCTCTCCAATTTATCCATACCCCTTCTCTATCTTTACTTTCCTTCCATTCAGTTTCCAGACTGTCACTTTAAATCTGCTCATATATAATTTCTTCAACTCTTTTCATCAGATATACCCTTCCCAAAGCTGTTCACTTTTTTCTTCTTTCCAGCACAGCATTTCACAGTCCATTACTTCATTCTTCAGAATTATTTGGTATTGTTCCCAGTCTACTTTCTCCATTGAGTTATTTGATATTTATCCCCAGCCAACCAAATAATGCAAAATAATCCCTACTACTGCCAGAGAGTTAATGCCCAGCTCTCCTAAACTGATCAGTTTATGAATTCCCTTACTGAAATTCATCAGATTTGCTCTTGGGCTATGCCCCACCTAGTTATCAAGAATGTTTGCCTAATAGCAAATTATTTAGAGGCACAGAAACCATTTTAGGCAAATTTAATTTACATGTGGATTTAAAAAAAAAAAAAAAAAAAAAGACACTACAAGCACTTTTAAGGGGTACAGAGCTTAAATCTTTGATTAAGGAGATGGATAAAGTGATCTTTTGTAGCACCTTTTAAAGCTGAGACTTAAACGAAAAGGCTGCAGTTTTTGATCTCTTCTCTAACTGAATCATAAGACTGAGAAAATCTTTTTAGTCTTATCTCTGGGAAATGGATTTCAGGTGATTTACATCATGCTGAGCATTTTGTTATGATAGAATTAACATTTTCACTCATGGTTTTAAAACATTACCAATGCAATATTACATAGTAATAAGTGATGGTATGAAAACATGATCAATTATGATTTATTCTTCTAATCCCTAAGTATTAGAACTGGCAGGTGTTTTGCCTTTTTAGTTTTCACTTTTTTTTTTTTTTTTATTCTATGAAATTTTATTATTAAACTGCTTGCAGTGTTCAGGGCTATTATCAACAAAGCAGTAAGGTGTCTGTAAATACTTAATAAAAATTCAATTTCTCACAATATTTGCAGATGTAGATGACTGCATCAATGAAGGAACTGTTGCCTGTGGAGATCATGCAAAATGCGAGAACGTGGATGGAGGGTTTAACTGCTCCTGTAAAGAAGGTTATCAACCATCCACAGGAAAATTGCAGTTTAAGCCAAATGATGGCACTTCCTGCCAAGGTACATGATATTATAAAGATTTATGTGTTATTATAGAGCTACGTTTTCTGAGAAACCCACCAGTGCCTCTTTATCTTCAGTTAGATTAATCAGCAAGACATAAAAAAGAGGCAACACAGCATCACCTACATTTCTTCAGAATGGAATAAATTCATAAATGTATTTTTGCTAAACACCGTGCCAAAATACATTTGAAATAATGGTTGCCTCTTCATAGTTGTCAGACCTGTCCTCCTGTGAACTTGAGCTGTCTCTAACCTGTGGAAGTCCCAAGGAAAGGGTCCAAGTTCTCTGCCTGAGTAAAACAAAACTCAGAGTTCAATTCGGTGCTGTAATTTTGGCCAAGTCTTAACTAGCTGAAGTGTGGGAATGGAGTGCTGTGTCTTATGTAGGTAAATTCAGGGTGATGGTGGTTTGGGGAACGAGTTAGACAAGAGCTCTTAAAATGAGTATATATTGAAAACTGAACTGAAAAATATAATTAGTTTCTTTTTTAATTTCTACAGAAAATCCGAAGGCCAAGTGCGAGTTATACAAAGACTGTATAACCGAACACATTAATAGAACTTTAGCTGCAGTAAGTAGCATTGGTTTATAGATTATTTTCCAAATCCTTTAATTGCTTCTGTTTGAAATTATTTTGAATATAATAGTTCCCAAGGAGCTTTTAACAAATGCTTGAGGCATACAACTGAACATAAGCGTTCGAACTTTACAGAACTCCTTTTAATATTTTCAAATATTTTCAATATTTTCAAATTATTGGAAAATATTTTTAATGTTTTCAAATTATTGGAAAATATTTTTAATGTTTTCAAATTATTTGAACTGGATTTTATGTTCAAACCATGAAGTAACTCACTAAGAATCTGCATGTTCTGTTTCCAGCCAAGTGAGTCATGACGCACGAAAAATTCGCAAGTGTGGCAATCACTCAACTGGTTCTGCAATTCCTGAAGTTACACACTGCTGCATGTACTAATGTGCAATTATTTGCTTGTTCAGAGTGAAAGGCAGTAAGATAGCTTACAAAAGTAATGTCAACAAGTGACAAAACAGAAAATGAAACAGTAACATCCTGGTATGCTAGCATATTTACTCCTCAAAGCATAACATGTAAAGTGGTGCAAAATTCATGGACTCAGACTTCGGACTCAAGACTTTTTTTTTCCAGCAGAATCAGAGATTCCTGAAGCAAATTAATAAAGATGTTAATGAATTTGGTATTCATTGGTCTACAACTATAGTATCATCTACTTTAAATCAAACATAAGCATAAATAAAATCAATTGCATATTTCTGCATTTTATGTTAAGCAGTTGGCCGAAG
Organism: Ramphastos sulfuratus; assembly: GCA_013399055.1. Taxonomy (NCBI): domain Eukaryota; kingdom Metazoa; phylum Chordata; class Aves; order Piciformes; family Ramphastidae; genus Ramphastos; species Ramphastos sulfuratus. The sequence continues at coordinate 49,472 of WBNM01005798.1, read as the reverse complement.
TTGAGATTCAGAAAGAAGCTGATTTAAAGGCTTTTATTAACCTANGGACTCCAGATGGGGTCTGAAAAGGCATTCATTGTATTAATATGCTCCCTACATTACCCTGCAATGTAAAGCATTCCATTAGATATAATACACACTTAGAATATTTACATGCAAAGACACAGTAAAGCCCACAGCAGGGTCTTAGAGTGAGATTTCTTCTTTAACATGTAGTCAAACTAAGATTAAATCTAAGTAAAAAGTCAAAATACTTCAATTTTATGTAAATAACAGTGTGTCAGATTTTAGCCTAGTTTTTAGCCTATGTTCTAGTTCTATTTAGCTGCAGTCAAAGATGAAGCAGACCCTATTAAAACTTTTCAGCAGCAGCCACTATGGAGTTTGCAAAATCAGTTATTGGGAGGGGAAATCGATGGCTCAAATCTCATTAGATTTCGATATAAAGTGAGAATTCTTTCTTTATTCAGCCAGGAGACTGAAACTTCATCTCATACTCTCTACCCTATTACTTTTAAAACTAATAGCTTTATGTATGCATGCAGTTAGTAGTTCATAAACTGAAACAGTGAAGCATCTTAAAAGCTAGTGTGTTAATTCACAGAAGTCATCCATCTGCACTGGATTTACTTCCACTTGCAAAAACGTGACTTTACTTGTTTCATTAAGATACAAGTTCTTGTATTTTTCAGATTAGTCATTTAAAAACACCCCTGGAGATGCTGCAAGAAATTAACAAAAACACTTTGGGATCACTCTTACCTGTAGATGTGATTTCAAATGTTGAAGCACTGTCTTACTCATCACTGAATACCGTGCATTACTCTGTTTCTGACAATGAAGCTCTTCGTAATACAACAATTAACGTGAGTGCATCAAGCCATAGAGTCATGGGTTGGATTTGTTGGTTGTTTTTATTTTCATTTTACAGATAGTGTCTGATTCTTCCACTTAAAATTATTCTTTTATTCACAGGTTTTGGTTAACACTGTGAACAATTTTTTACAAAAAGACAAAATTAGAGTGTGGGAAGCTCTTCCTGTAGATGACCAAAGACGGAGCCTGACTAAGCTGCTGCATTCCGCAGAACAAATGACACTTCTCATGTCAAAGAACTTCAAAAAGACAACACAGCTAGATGCTAATGCAAGTGACATAGGTAAGATAAAGAAAATTAATCTAAGATATACTTCAGATGTGGATTACACTGAGGAGATTTTCAGCACAATTACAAAGATTAGAAATGGTGTTATGTGAAACACACAGGTGTTAATTTGTATGACTTTCATAGCTAACACAAGACTTGCAATGTAGGTATCATAATCTCTAAAGACTGAAACTTCAGAGGCTGTGGGAAGTTGTCCTTTCAGATCAATATCTCATTATGGTCACACTGTCACAGTAAATCTGGATTCATTTTATAGGCACAAAATTATCCTATGCATCTTATATGCATAAAATCCACCAGTGGAATGAAATTTGGATTTGTTCTAAAATATTTTTTTACTTTTTTTTTTTTTTTTAATTATTATTAAATGGAGGTATTGTAAACGAACCTGGAATAAGTGAGTCTACTTTGACTGGCTTTATTCTCAGAGAAAATTCTCAGGGTAGAAAAATTCATTAGTCTCTACCACAACATTTTGCTCTCTTACTTTCTCCTTGTGTGTTGATGTCTTCACACAAACTCCTATGGGTTTTCCTGTGGCAGTAATACTTTTACCATTCCTTCAATGGGAGCAGACTAAGGCTGATACCAGCTGCTTTTGAAAATCTTTATAAAGCATTACTGATTCCTTTGGCAGTGTCCCCTCTTTCATCTTTATTTTCCTGAGTGCACACAAACTGTATGTGACCTTATTTCTTATTTTAGATTCAGTAGTCCTTCAGTGCCTCTTACTGGTTTGCCATTTTGTAAGATGATTTGATGAGAAAGATTCCTGCTTTAGTCCCGAGGCAGGTCAAACCATCTGTTCTTCCCTCACCTTTCTGAAACTAAATTAACAAGACTGATGAAAATAACAGGGAGGGGTTTGTTCTGTGATATAAACTCTGCAGAAGCAGATTTATGTTAGTGCAGAGCACTTCTGGGTCTGCAGCAGATTCGGAGTGGTGCCAGAAGCTAGCTATAAAGCCCCTGTTCTCCCACCAAGCAGGCTGAAAGCAGAGGCTCTCGTGGCCACAGAGGTGAGGTCATGAAGGGCAAGAAGAGAGGATTTGGGTCCAGTCTCTGGTAGCAGTGTAGATGTCAGACCCAGGTGAGAAAAAAGGCTGACAAAGAATGGGAAGGAATTGCCATGGTGAAACATTAACAAATTTTGTCTTGCTTTTGCACTAAAATGGGAAACTGTATGAAACTGGCCCCAAACATTTTTTTTTCTTCTTGTTTTTCAGCATGAATATGTTTTCCATAGGGCTTGTATGTTCCCCACACATATGTTTTACAACAAGACCTATACATTGCTTTTTACAGCACAAGCTCTTGAACTACAAGCTTTTCAAAACTTCAGCTGCAGAAAACTATTTCTTATGTCCTGACAAACATTTTCTGACAGCTAGTCTATTGAATAGCTCATATTATTTTTGTGTGCTGTGCTATAAGCAATGCAGATGGTCTAGCATAGCGATATTCCTCCATCAGTCAAGTTTTAGATTTGGTTTTTGTTTTGTTTTCTTCAGGTTTTGTTTTTGTTCATTTTTGTGTGTTGTTTTGGGTTTGTTTGTTTTTTAAAGGCCTGATTGACTTTTTTTTTATTCCCATAATGGATGATTGAAACTCAGCACTATAATGAACCAAGTAAAGTGCTCAATGTCCTCTAATGTAGTTTTTGTCCTAAGGGGTGATGCTTGTTTGTTTCCCTTTTGACAAGACACATCATTATTTCATGGTGCAATGTGCATTTGGAAGCATGGACAGATAGCTATAAAATATATACTTTTCAAAAATTGGCTTTTATCAAATGTTGCTATTCAGTAGAGAATTTTATGCTTTGCTTTTTATAATTGTGATTTGTGGTCCCTTTCAAAACTGCATTCTTAATAAAGCAATAGCTCTTCCTAAAGTAACCTACATTGTTTTTTCGAGTGCCTAATTTAATGCAAGGTAAATATAAGACTATATTTTTCATGGAAAGAGCAAAACATATGAGAGCAAAATGTATGTATGAAAAAAAGTAACAAAACACAGAGGTTTAAGTAAACGTGCTATATTGATAACATTTTTCCTGAAATATTTGATGCAATGATATATTAATAAAATTCCCAGTAATTATGTAATCCAATAGCACATTCATTAACCCAAGTGTAAATTATGGTAGACCATAACGGGGGCTGTGATTTGTATAGCATCTTTCTTCCTTTGCAGCACTCAAGGTTTTTGCTTTTGATTCACACCACATGAAACACATTCACCCTCATGTATACACAGAGGGAGATTACATTAAGATCTCACCGAAGAAGAGAGACGAATATCATCCTAATGGTAAGAAACAAAGATTAGAGACTAGATGTGTTAATAAACACCTCAGATAGACTTGTAGCCACTAGCACATAACCAAATGTGCAGTTATCCAGACTGAGCTTCAGTCCTGTTAACTGTAGAGGTGTCAAGGTATTTTCAGCACTACTTTTCCTACCCCTTTACTGTCTCAAGCCTGGTATTTCTAACATTTCCAGTGGCACATCTTAACACCAGAGAGCTGTAGTTTATCCTTTTCCTGGCTAGAGATCTGCTGTGTGACTATGGACTGGCCTCACTGTGGCCTCAACTGTGTGTATTACTCATCCTCCAAAAACTCGGGCAAGATCATGGACTTCTCATTATCAAAACCAGCAGGGCCCAATTCTCACCTTGCACTTTAGAGTGCTGCAGAAATGGCTTAAAACTACTGTCATCTCTAAAAATAAAGGTGTTTAAACAGCTCAGGAGTTAAACCACCTAATCATAGNACCTCCCTTGCCCTGCTGGCCTTGAACACCTCCAGAAATGAAGCATCCACAACCTCTCTGGGCAACCTGTTCCAGTGTTCCAGCTAATCTGAATATCACCATCTATCAGTACCTAAAAATGTGGTTTATCTTGCTACCAGAGAGAAAAACCATATTTTTTCAGATCAACACAGCACCCTAAAATACCTTTTGCTTTCTTTTTCCCTATGTGTCTTCCATCCTGGCTCTGCTGGAATGCAAGTTAAATCAAGGCAGATCCTTCAGAGAGGCCCATTACTTCAGATCTGAGCCATTTTAGCTTATGAGACCTGACACCACATGTGTAGCCCACTGCAGAACAGGAGAAAGCATATATTACTCTAGAAAAAATATGCATGCATATATCTAATTAGGATTTCCATGGCAAACAAACATTTTTATTTCTGATGGCAGTTACATAGTTTTAAATAAAATTATATTTCTCTGCCTCTAAAGCATTTTTATAAGTATTCCACCAAGATTCCATTTGTTTTGCATATTTTATGGAATAGTAAGTAATAATGTCTATTGTTTATTGTGCCCTTAATGTCTTCAATTTTGTTCTTCTGTAAAAACCTCACAAACTCCTAAACATCATCCTTTTGATTGATAGGCACTGTTGCAGTTGTCTTTCTGCGGTACAGCAATATTGGCTCCTTGCTTTCATCATCTAAAAACCGTTCTTCAAAAGATAGTTCAGAGGAGAGACAGACAGTAAGCTCATCAGTTATAGCTGTTGCAATTAGCTCAAATCCACCTACGCTCTATGAGCTTGAGAAAATAACATTTACTCTGAAGTATGCCAAGGTAAGAGGAGGGGGTTGTTTATTATTATCAACTTCAAGTGCAACAAAACAACAGCTGATCGGTTTATGTGCTGTAACCATACCTGCCATGTAAAATATATTGAGATGTAATTCTATCATTTGCTGATATTTGTCACTTATTTCTCCAACAAGATTAATTTCAAATGTGAGGTCCTAAGTGCAACATATCAAGTATGGTATAGCTGAAAATTGTTATGGGACTAAAGCAATAGTAATACCATCTTTCCTGGATTGTAGTATGAATATAGAATCATAGAATCATAGAATGGTAGGGTTGGAAGGAGACCTCAAGGATCATCTAGTTCCAACCCCCTGCCATAGGCAGGGACACCTCCCACTAGTACAGGTCACTCAAGGCCTCATCCAACCTGGCCTTGAACCCCTCCAGGGAGGGAGCAGCCACAACCTCCCCGGGCAACCTGTTCCAGTGTCTCACCAGCCTTACTGCAAAGAACTTTCTCCTAACAGCCAGTCTAAACCTGCGCTCTGCCAGTTTAAACCCATTGCCCCTAGTCCTGCCATTGCAAGACCTTATAAATAGTCCCTCCCCAGGGTTCCTGTAGGCCCCCTTCAGATATTGGAAGGCTACTATACGGTGTCCTCAAAGCCTTCTCTTCTCCAGGCTGCAGAGCCCCAACACTCTCAGCCTGTCCTCATAGGAGAACTGCTCCAGCCCTATGAGTATGTAGTATGAGTACGTAGTATGAAGTATGTAGTATGAAGTATGTAGCATGTAGATGGTTGAACCAGAGAATATTACAGAACCTTGACTATTCTATATTTAGGTGGTTTGTTGGTTTGGTTTTTTTCCTGAAATATTATCAAATGGTCAAGTATGCATACTAAAACAAGTGAAGAAATGCAAAAAGTTAACCTGGAGGCAATAAAAGAACCCAGAGTATTGCTTATTCGTTATTTTTCTGAAATCTGAACATATTTATGTAAAATTGAGAGATTTAATTCCGGTATACATGGATTTTTCTTTCTTCACTTGTACGTGAAGTCATGGCAAAAGAAAATTACCAGAAACAACTAGACAGTTACTCTGCAGGGAGGTGGGCAGCAGGAAAAAGGTGTTAACCTTGGTTGTGCAGCCTTTGAATTTGCTACTTGCCTTCTAATATTTCAGCTAGAAATCACCTTTATATGAATTTGCATACATTTATATAGTCTAGAGTGCTGTGGGGACCTTATCTTTGAGTAGTGTTTGTAAGCGCAAGCTTATAAATAATACTAATGGTCTTATTCATCACTGTTGTCACACTAGAGGCAGCAAGTTTGATATGGCCCTGACTTTATCCCAGATTGCTTTGTAAAATGCACAGAATAAATCCCAGGTTTTGAACTTATGATTTGGAAGGGAGTATGAGCAGGACAAGCAATGTGGCTGTAACCTTGGAGTTCGGTCCGTGTTCAGCAGGTGTGGGTGTCTAAGTAACAATGCTTTTTCAGTAGGTAAAAATTCCAACACTCCTGCTTGTGCCAGAAAGGTTCAGTAATCTGATTAGCCTACCCTGGTGAGGTGTTAGCTGTGTGAATAAAATGCTTCCATCCCAAGGCATGTTTTAATTGCTTGGAATAGGCCTTGCAGAATGTGCTTTTTTGTTTTCCAACCTTCCAATGGTAGCAAGCGATTTTTAATGAATTGCTCTGGCTAACATCTCTAAAGGTCTCTTGGTGGGAAATATCCTGCCTTTTGCCATCAGTAAAACATCTTGTTTCTGTTCCAGACTGCAGATAAAGATATTAAATGTGCATTTTGGAACTACTCAGCAGAGTCAATGATTGGTAACTGGGCTACACAAGGCTGTGAGCTGACACATTCCAACTCCACTCATATCTCATGCAAATGTAATCATCTGACTCATTTTGCTGTTCTGATGTCCTCAGGTGGCTCTGTTGTAAGTGTTATTTTAATTCAGTGTTTTACCTGATACTTTCTCCTGTCTTCATTCCTTATGTTTTTATTTCAATGCAATTTATGTACATCCTCCCTTTAGGTTGTCTCTTGTTTTTTGTCAGGCAAACACACAATTTATTGTGCACAGAGCAAACAAAATTCTTCCCATATGTGTTTGAATTTCCTTATGTCCTTTCTGCAGTATTACAGAGCAGTGATGCAGCAAACTGTCTTGTTCCAAATACACAGTCTGTTGTGCTTATTTTTGGTGCACTGCTTTTAATTTTAAATCCCACTTTGAGACTGCTATGGGATTTAACTGGCATTCATTGGTGGTCAGCAACCATATGGCCCTGAATTTCTCTCTGACAAAATTTTGCCACCCATTTGTCTAACCTTGGCATCTAAAAATCATCTTTTAATTCTCTCCTGAAAGTTTGCAAGACTGTAATCAATCTGAAGTTTATGACTATTAAACACGGAGACCTATGACCAGCATAAAATTGTGAGAATGACCACTCAGTTTAGGTGCTTCTTATATAAATAGGCCCCATAGATTTACAGGGTTTACACAGGGATCTGCAGAAGCTCAGGTCCTGCCTCAGGAGGCAGCTTTATAAGGTATCAGAATTGACAGCAAGCAGAATATTAGCACGAATATACTTGTATTGAGACAGTTCTCTCACACTGTGAATTTCATGCTGATAGAGGCTGTTTTCTGGTTGCTAAATAGCATCCTAAGTCTCCGCTTCAAATTTAAAACCTTTGCAGGTACTTATATAGTTATTTTGAAAAAGAAGGCTAGGAGAATAATCTCTGGTCCTTTATTTAGGAAAAAAAAAATCTCAGATACATTTTATGGCCAGCTGAATGCTATCCTTATGCTGATGCATAGCCATGTATTTCAGATATCCTTTGTGCAAATGCAATGGTATTTCTGTACAGAAAATATTCACATCCAATATTAGAGGTGCTTGTGTTTCTTGGGAGAATGTTCATGTTATGTACATCTCTGGAATAGCATTTGTTTGAAGTGATTGTTGTTTCAGGGTCTTGTTTTGATCATGTTTCGAATTCAGTTAAGACATTTATTCAATTTTGCTTATCTAAGTCACTGCTGTGATAAGCCCTTTTATATTAGAAAATGTTCATGTCATATTAATATATGTCCTCCTGCCAGTGTATTTGTCATTCACTAAAGTGATCTGATTTTAAAAATCATATTAGGAGATACTGATGTTAATAAAAAGTTTTCTTAAGAAACACAGAGAAAATACAAGAGCAGAAACATATGCAATTCGTTACTAATTTCCCCCAGAATTCTGTCTTATTAAAAAAACACAATACTTTTTAGATTTTCCAACATGTACATTTGCAGTGAAACTCTACAAATTGTTTTTATTAATATTTTGTAGAAAAGAAGAAAAGAATTGTGTTATAGATATTTTTTCTTGAGAAGGTGCAAAGCTATTCTTTTAAATATTATATTATAATCTTCCCCCAGGGTGTTACAAATTATAACATACTTACAAGAATCACTCAGCTAGGAATAATTATTTCGTTGATTTGCCTCTCCATGTGCATTTTTACATTCTGGTTCTTCAGTGAAATTCAAAGCACTAGAACAACAATCCACAAAAACCTCTGCTGCAGCCTTTTCCTGGCGGAACTAATTTTTTTGATTGGAATTAATATGAACAATAATAAGGTGAGTAGTTTTCACTTGAATCTTGACTTTGGGATGTAATGTAAATACACAGTATAAGATTCCATCTTCCACCTGCCTCCCCTATTTCCTCATATCAGTATGAATATCCTAGTGACACTGACTTCAAGTAAAAGGAAGTAAAAAACTGGTCCTTTAAAACACCCCTACTATAAATAGATTAATAGGATTAAAAATTACTTGAAAAAAAATATGAGCTGCTAGCCCTGAGGTAGCACCCCAGTATCGTTTTATTGAGAAATATAAATTTGCAAACACTTTGTAGTAATGAAAAATATTTCAGAAATAATTTCTTGTGATGACTAATTACATCATTGTCAAAATCATAAAATCATCATTGTCTAGATCAGGAAAGTATATGGACTACGTTGCTGTAATTATGGAATCAACCTTGTCAATTTGTTTACACTTCTTCTGGCAAGATATGCACCAACTTTAAAAGTTGATAATAGTCTCTTTATTTTACCAGTTGCTGCAGAAAACACTAATGAACAAGTGTGTTCATGGATGCAGGCCAAGTTTTTGTCAACCAGCATTCCATCTGGGCTGCTGGACCACCATTTTAGAGTCACTAGGTTGCTGTGCCTACTCTGTTATGTTAACAAAGACATGTTAATAGAATTGTGACTTTTGCTTTCTCTGATTGCATTTCTAGCTCTTCTGCTCAATTACTGCTGGATTACTCCATTATTTCCTTCTAGCTGCTTTTGCATGGATGTGCATTGAAGGTATTCACCTCTATCTTATAGTTGTGGGAGTCATCTATAACAAGGGTTTCTTGCACAAGAATTTCTATGTCTTTGGTTACATCAGTCCAGCTGTGGTTGTTGGAATCTCTGCTGCATTGGGATACAAGTACTACGGCACTACAGAAGTGTGAGTCCTCTTTCTGTGTCCAAATCAACACACCTAAGAATGCAATAGTCACAATAATATATATCAAAGTGTTTTCTGCTATTTACTTTTCAGATGTTGGCTCAGCACAAAGAACAACTTTATATGGAGTTTTATAGGGCCAGCATGTCTAATAATTCTTGTAAGTATAATTTTCATTTTTTATCGTAGTACATAAAACTGATAATAAAAGGTGTTTAATAATCACCCACCCATTGCCAGCAGAGCTGTGAGTGCTAATTATAGGGGAGAAATGGCTAATTTAGACCCTTTTATAGTGTCTCTAAATTATTTATATGCTGTATAACTAAATACTTTACTAGCCTGAATATTTGACAAAAAAAAAAAATCCTCAATATAGGATCAGAGTCAGAGCTTTATTTCTTACTCGCTTGCTTTATCTCAATGCTGTGAGAAATTCTGTGAAGCATTTCTGGGTTTTAAGAAGGAGAATGCTTGTATGTTGTTGGCATCTCAGCATGGCTCAACAGGAGGTGTACAGAGACACCATCCTAGCAGACAGATAATCTGATTTTTCAAATGTTGTGAGACTTAATCTCTTATCAGCGATCGGTCATCTTTGTAAGATTAGACTGTCATCTTTAGGGTTTTATCACTCACATGTACCCTGTCATCATCAAAGCATTTTAAACTAAATTGCAACGTCAGAGAAAAGAACCCACTATTTCACACGGGCAGGCAAGTCAAGTATTGATAGCCTTATTTCAGCTCTGAAGAGGGTCCTCTCAATTCCCATTGGAAGTAGTTTCAAACCTGCAAATTTGGCAGGTATTAAATGTTCAGTTCTGAACTGAGACATTTTTGGTGCCTCAGAAGTATTTCTAAATGCTATAAATTTTAAAAGAGAAAACATTCTAACTGTAACAGGGCAGTATTCTGTATGGCTGCATTGTCAGTGATCTGGCAATAGCTGGAGTTAAGAGCAGGAGAAAGTACAATGAGGAGGCCTCAGGACATCTATGGTCAAGTCAGATATAGCTCTTTGGTGCCTTTTAAGCTATTTGGTGATAAATGTGAGGATTTGGAGGAATGAAGTGGCAGTGCCTAACAAACACAAGATGATATTAAACCAGTTGTATTTAAATCCATTAGCCATTTCATAGATTCATAGAATGATTTGGGTTGGAAGATCATCTAGTTCCAACCCCCATGCCGTGGGCAGGGACACCCTTCACTAGGTAGATGGCTCCAGGCCTCATCCAGCCCAGCCTTAAACACATCAACAGAGAGGGCATCCGTGACCTCCCTGGGCAATCTGCTTCAGTGTCTCACCACTCTTACTGTAAAGAATTTCTCTCTAATACCTAGCCTAAATCTAGCCTCCTCAAGCTTCAATTCATTTCCTCTCATCTGATCACAATGAGCCCTTGTAAAATGTCCCTTCATAGCTTTCTTGTAAGCCCACTTCATGTACTGGAAGGTCACTACAAGGTGTGCCCAGTGCATTCTATTCTCTAAGCTGAACAATCCATCTCTCATAGCCTCTCCTCTTAGGCAAGGTGCTTAAGACCTCTGATCATCTTTGTGGTACTCCTCTGGACCCACTCCAGCAGGTCAGAGCTCTTCTTATGATGGAGGCACCAGAACTGCATGCAGTACTCCAGGTGGGGTCTCATGAAAGCAGAGTATAGGGGGAGAATCACTTCCCTCATCCTGCTGGTCTCACTTCTTTTGATGCAGCCCAGGATATGGTTGCCTTTCTGCACTGCAAATGCACATTGCCGGCTCAGGTCAAGTCAGCTAACACCCCCAAAGCTAATAACTCAAAGTTTATTAAATTATCAGGTATTATTCTGGTCAAATTCCACTTCAAATTCCTGCTGTAGATTGTGGATACACTGGGAGCAATCTGCTAGATGTAACTGCCAAGGGCAGTGGTGGAATCACCATCCCTGGAGGTGTTCAAGTACACATTTAGATACATGGTTTAGTGCCAACCCTTCAGTGCTGGGTCAAGGGTTGGACTGGGTGACCTCTGAGGTGTCTTCCAACTGGATGGATTCTGTGATCCTGTGAACTGCAGGATGATGTCTCCCCATCTCACCCACCTACTGAGCACAGCAGCCTGCAAGCAAGGCACAGCATTGTAACCTCCCTTGGCTCAGTGCTTCTGGGATCAGATGGTCTGGACAGTCAACAGCAAAACAAAATCATGGGGAGAGACCACACTTTTTAAATTAAGTTCTTACTATTCTTAGGTTTAAGCTGGTGATTTTCTATTTCCTGTTTGTACCTTGTTTCTTTCTATGAAGGCAGCAAGGTTGGGATTTGCTGGTTGTTGCTCTCATTCCTTTTCCTCATCTGCCTTCAGATAAAGATTTTTGGGCAGCGATGTATCACCACATTGTTATCACTGGTAAAAAGCATGACTAAAATATACAAATCGCCCCAAATTTGTGCATCTATATATAACCTTGTTTTCAGCTCCAGCTGAGCTGTGCCTGATGTGGGATCTTAGGTACATGATGCAGAAGCAGAACAGGTCTGCACTGCCTTTGGTATATCTAGCTAGTCACAGAGGCAAATCCTGCAATCTGGGTTCTGAGGCTCACGGCAGTTCACAGAATCACAGAATCATGGAAACATCCGAGTCGGAAAAGACCCTTAGGATCACCAAGTCCAACCTATAAGCCTACTCTACAAGATTCACCTTAAACCATATCCCTAAGCATCACATCCAAACAACTGTTTGTTTTGGGTTTTTTTTTTTCCCTTTGGACAGCTTGTTTTATTGGGATGATAGCAAACTGAAGCCTGAACTGCAAGCAGGATGGTTTTTTTATCAAAGACTGCAGGAAGCTAGGTCATTTGCTCACATTCCATCTAGATTATTGCCTGAGGAAAATATGGAAAGCCTTATGCAAATAGGCACTGACTCTAGAAGATGAAGTTGGCACTAGATGTCTGCTGTGTGGAAGGCATGCCAGTGGCAGTAATTCTGTTTCCATTGTCCAGTCTTCCTGCTCGACATACTGCATGAGCACCACGATAACAAAGATGAAACTCTTTCCAAGGTACCGCCACTCAGAAGGACATTTTAATTACTGAAGTCAATCTCTTTCCAAGACTTCCATTCTACCTGGATCTAATTAAACAAAAGTAAAAGACAAACAAACAAACAAAACCCCACACACACCCAAAATCCCCCCAAACAAGCAAAAAAGTATCCCAAACCAAACCAAAGTCCACACAAACAAAAAACCAAAACAACCCAAAATCCAAATAACCAACTAGCCAAAACTAATTAAGAACCCTGCAAAGGAAACGTTTCAATTTTTGTTCTGGGATAATCAGGGGATCACAACTCTCATATAGAAAGCTGCAACATTTGCAGCTTCAAGGTACCTTTAATCCTGAGCTTTGTCTACTAACAGCATTGAGATTGCAGGTTTTCCAAGATAGCCTGGGGAGTTTGGATACCAAATCTCTGGAGATCTGCTCACCATACAGGATTCTTGCACAAAAAACATTAAACTCATTGTCAGAGGTTTATGATTTGGATTATTCTGTAATACGCCTTTGAGAAAGCACATAAATGATCAACAGAACCAGTTCCATACCAATAGATTTTCTGTCTCAGGGTACATTGTACTTTAAATCTGTACTTTAATAATGAAGCATAGGGAGTTCAAGTGTTTATCAGGAGTACAAACTTACTGATTGCCTAAGCAGAAACACTACTTCTAAAGGTGTTTGCCTATTAATATTGAGATTTTACTAGAATTCTTAAGTGGAAAGCAATGGCCTTGTTGATCTCATCTAAAATTATTATTATTATTAGATTGGTGACTGTACATGAAAAGGAGTGGGTCAGAAGCTCTTTACATGGAGCCAGCAAAGGCATTTTAAACCTTTGTTAAACAAGCTGCAAGCTGAAGATAATTTCTGTAACTTATTTCTTCCTCCTAATACTTGTAATCTTTACAACCACAACCATTTTAGCTAAAACTATGCAGTAGATTAGATCAAAGCATACAAGTATGAAGAAATTTTTAATAACAAGTATTTAAACTTTTTAATAGAAAAGTGAGTTTATCACAAGCTTTAAGGGACAAACATTCACACACAGCACAACTTGTGCCTGATAGAGGCAAATACAAATATAAGGCCCAGAGATAAAAGGTACAGAAACAGGGGTGCAGGGGGAATGCCTAGAACATTTTCTTTTGTTTTGTGATATGCTCGTACAATAATAATCCCTCTGCAACAAGAACTGAGTAGAATGGAAATAACTGCTTGTAAGCTAATGTGGCTGCATTTCTAATGAGCATGTAATGCCAGCCAATATCAAACTCCTCCCCATCGGGGAGTACTTCCTCATGGCATTCCCACACCTGCCATGGCAGCTTGCTCTGTGTTAAGGGGGAGAAGACCTGTGCAAGAGCTTTATTCTGCAACAGCGATGTATTTCAATGCTTCATCTTTTAAACTCTGTGGCCACAGGATAAGTCTCTCCACTTGTACCTACCATGAGGGATTGCTATATGTTAGTTATCCCCCTAGCAGTTGCCATGTCTTTTGGAGGGGCTAGGCAAAGATTGTTCATGCTATACTTGTGAAAGTCTATACACCACTAAAAGCAAAATTTGCAAGAGAATCACTGCTACTCCAAGTGCAGCTAAAGGTAATCCTTCTAATATACCTCTCTCACAGTACTTTCTCCCATTAAGTCTGTTCACTGAGCTTCATGCAGGAAGTTCAGAATCACCCATGATAACATGGTTTACACATTTGTAGTATTGACAGAGTCATGTAGGCTCTGCTATTGTTCCTGCTGTCACTGCCACAATAAATTGGCATATTTCTGTGATGAACTAGGTTGCTTTCTTCTCTCAGGCAACCAGCACCAGAACAAGAGGTCACAGTCTCAAGCTGCACCAGGGGAAGTTTAGGCTCGAGGTGAGGAGAAAGTTCTTCACTGAGAGAGTCATTCACCACTGGAATGGGCTGCCCAGGGAGGTGGTGGAGTCACCGTCCCTGGAGGCGTTCAAGGCACGTTTGGATGTGGCACTTGGTGCCATGGTCTAGTCTTGAGGTCTGTGGTAATGGGTTGGACTTGATGATCTTTGAGGTCTCTTCCAACCTTGCTTATACTGTGATACTGTGATAATGTAACTAGAGCTCAGAAGCGTGACATGTAACATTAACACATGCACTATGCTGTTTAATAGCACAAATCTGTTATCACAGTGTCACAGTATCACCAAGGTTGGAAGAGACCTCAAAGATCATCAAGTCCAACCCATTACCACAGACCTCAAGACTAGACCATGGCACCAAGTGCCACGTCCAAACGTGCCTTGAACGCCTCCAGGGACGGTGACTCCACCACCTCCCCGGGCAGCCCATTCCAGAGGTGAATGACTCTCTCAGTGAAGAACTTTCTCCTCACCTCCAGCCTAAACTTCCCCTGGCACAGCTTGAGACTATGACCTCTTGTTCTGGTGCTGGTTGCCTCATTTGTTGAGATCACCCCTGTAATGACAAAATACAGACCTTGTCTCTGAGGTGAGAACATTTCCATAACCAAACATCATTCAAATAATCCACTCTATGGCTTTTATCCAAACATTCTAGCATCATGCAACAAGGAGGTGGCTCCTGTATGCTCTTGCTTGGTTTATTCCTCTAATGTGTGGAGCTTTCAGGGACCTTCAGGTGTCTGGTTTGGCTTTGAGTTCCAGTTTCTTGAAATAATGGGTAATTGTAGTGTTTGCAATAATAAAAATGGCTTATAAATGGATCCCACAATTTTCAGAGCATTATTGTATTACATTTGAACGTAACAGCCAAGAGTAGTTCTTGGGAGAAGTGCGCTTAGAAAAAAAAAAGTTCTTTTTATTAGGCATTCCTGTACGTAGTAAAAGTAATGAATAATCAGCTGTAAAGCAAAACTATTCTAAGAGTTGTAAGTGATTGATTAACCAAACTATTTTGAACTTCCCATGTAGAAATGAATGGGCAAATGAATAAAATATACAGATTGCAGTTGCAAAATACAGAAAAGTGACAGATGAGTGATGAAAGCAGGCTAACAGCAGAGTAATGCTCTTCAATAAGGAACTGCCTACATACTCATTAGAGCTGGTCAATTACTTAAAAAATATATTCATCAGATAATTTATTTGATTAATTTTACTATTATTTGTCAAATAATTTATTCAACATAAAAGGTAAAATTAACGTAATAGTGCATTCATCAAATCTTATTGGACAGCTCTAATACTTACTCAGTTCTGTACATCTAGACTGATTCAGGATTAGTAACACTGCTGCAATCAATGCAGAAAAATTTCCTGGCAAATCCATTACTCTGCTGTTTTCACATATGCTCACAAATTTAATGTACTTAATCTAGGCCATTGAAACTGAACATCTTTCTAGCAGGAATGTAAATATTCAAAGACTTAAAAGTTTACTGTTTTTCAGACTTGCATGTTCATTACTCTTGATACTTTTTTTTGTATTCTTAAGATTGCTACTGAAAAAGTTGTTGAAACTCTAACCTCCATCACGACAAGCCACACCACCCTATCATGTTTTTTTAGTGAATATTTATGCTTTGCAAAATTCTGTGTATCTTTTTTTCCAAAAGGATCTATGTGAAAAATGGCTAGTTACCTTTCTTAGATAAGAAAAACATAGTTTGTACTGTTTACTCTATGTTTTTCAGGAAATAAGTGGTTTAAACATTGCTTTATATCTGCTCTTGATACTCAGTCTGCCTTTTTAGTGGAAGTAAATTACCTACAAGAACTAGCAATGGCTTTATTATTCTTTATGAAAGAATAATAGTCTGCTTTTCATTAGCCCCTCTGTGACTTCAGTTAAAGGTGTCTCCACTGCATTTCTTATGCCATTGTGGATAAAGTAAAGATAATCACAGGATGTCAGGGGTTGGAAGGGACCCAAACAGATCGAGTCCAACCCCCCTGCCAAAGCAGGACCATACAATCTAGCTCAGGTCACAAAGGAACACATCCAGACAGGCCTTGAAAGTCTCCAGAGACTCCAGAACCTCTCTGGGGAGCCTGTTCCAGTGCTCTGTGACCCTTAAAGTAAAGAAGTTCCGTCTTGTGTTGAGGTGGAACCTCCTGTGCTGCAGCTTCCATCCATTGCTCCTTGTCCTATCACAGGGAGCAAGTGAGAAGAGCCTGAACCCTCCCTCCTGACACCCAGGGGTCAGATATTTATAAACATTTATTAAATCCCCTCTCAGTCTTCTCTTCTCCAGACTAAAAAGCCCCAGATCCCTCAGCCTCTCCTCATCAGGCAGTGTTCCAGTCCCCTAATCATGCTTGTAGCCCTCCACTGGACCTTGTCCAGCAGATCCCTATCCCTCTTAAACTGGGGAGCCCAAAACTGAAGGCAATACTCAAGATGAGGTCTCACCAGGGCAGAGTAGAGAGGGAGGAGAACCTCCCTTGATCTGCCTGACACCGTTAACAGTGAGTTTGCAACTTTGGTTAAAACAATTAGTTTAACCTGCAGTGTTGTTCAGCAACAACACTTGCTGTGCTAAATAATCACTGAGTCAGTGGACAGGATCACCTTGAATCTCCAAGCTACAGAATTCATACTGCCCTATCCAATGGATGCACCTTCTCAGCAAGACCAAGACCTTCACAAAATATGAAGGTTTTTCTTTCCTGCCCTCTTTAGAGCCTTGGCTCTAAAGTCCCCCAAAATACTTAGAAAAAGAATCTGTGCCATTAGTCTACAACATGAAAATCATTTGCTTTTATAGTGTTATGTAGGAATAAATTAATCACATAGGGCTCAAAGATTCTCAGAAGGTGGTTCGTGTTTTTTGTTTAAACCAC
This sequence comes from Ramphastos sulfuratus, assembly GCA_013399055.1. NCBI lineage: Eukaryota > Metazoa > Chordata > Aves > Piciformes > Ramphastidae > Ramphastos > Ramphastos sulfuratus. The sequence goes on along the minus strand of WBNM01005798.1, from coordinate 32,315 downwards.
CATAGCTAGCAGTGTTATAAGAAAAAACTTGTGGAGAAGTTCTCCCTCAGATTCACTGAAAGGACATTAGATTTGTAAAGTCAAGTGTGTCCTCTGTCACTAAGAGTGAAGCAAGCAGGAATAGAATCATAAAATCATAGAATCATAGAATCATAGAATGGTAAGGTTGGAAGGGACCTCAAG
>WBNM01005798.1:17589-31950 GCA_013399055.1 Ramphastos sulfuratus | reverse complement strand
TGGGCCCACCTCTCCAGCCTGTCCAGGTCCCTCTGGATGGATCCCTGCCCTCTAGCAAGTCGACTGTGCCACACAGCTTAGTGTCATCTGCAAACTTGCTGAGGATGCACTCGATTCCTCTGTCCATGTCACTGACAAAGATGTTAAACAGCACTGGTCCCAGCACTGACCCCTGAGGGATGCCACTTGTCACTGGTCTCCAGGTAGACACTGTGCCATTGCAGGTGAGAGAGTACAATAGCAGGTGAGAGAGTACAAGTGGATGCCAAGGGGAAAGCAAAGAGGAGCCACAGGTGCCAGCTGGCTGTGCAGATTTCCCAAGATGTGTTTGGTTCAGGTTAATGTCCCAGGCAGCCTTCTTTTCTAGCAAGATAAACTTCACTCACTATCTTAATGGATTCATCTACACTAAGCCTCAATGTATATATATTTGTGTGTGTGTGTTTGTTTCAGGAACGAACACAACTGCCTGAGCCAGTGGGTTTTGTTGCTTTATTTTCTTTTTTTTTTTAATTGCTTCATATTCTCTTGGTGATTCTTTACATTGCCTCTTTATAAGCACAATATGATAAACACTATGCTTACCCTAAGTTGTTCATTGAAAGGACACCACAGGCCTGCTTTAAGGACTTTCTTAGTAATTACATAATGACTATATCCACAGTACACATTTTCTCACTCAAATCTCAGTTTTCGTCCACTATTCTACTGTCCCTCAATGCTTGCAGGCATTTAGAGAAGAAAATTTAAATTCACAGTAATAATCACATGTGCATAATCTGTTTGGCAATCTCACGTGGTCACTGAAAGAGCTTTTTGTGGCTTTGAATAAGATAGTAAACCACAGCATAGGATTTTGTGACCTAATCCACAACAGAATTGTGAATGCTTCTGAAAAGCAAAGCGCCAAATCCCTCAGAGGATCTGACAAACTATGGAAGGAATGGACAGCTTTCTGCCAACCATTCACATCTCCAAAATGGCAAATACAGCCTGCTGTCAAACTCAACATTTCAGTCATGCTCTTGATGCTGATGTTTAATTTTGCAATCCAATAAGAAACAATGCTGAACCCAGAAGTCTGAGAAGCTATTTGCTTTGATGAAAAATAAAGAAACCCCATTATTCATTTATCTATTTACAGTTTGCTGTAAGAGTTCTAAAAATATAAAGGAAAGATTTAATTGAATCTAAATCAACATCTTGAGATATAGAAGAGCTGTGAAGTATTCATATATAAAGAGTAGCTCTGTATGAAAATGATATATATCCTGAGAGAGTATGAAATAAATTCATTTAGGTGTGTTTTAACTTTTAAAATAATTCTAATCCTGCATCACTGAAAATATCTCCCCAAAATATTGCCTAAAAGGGCACTTACTATTCTTTTTATTACATTTTCTACTTTCAGATAAGATTGTATACTTAAAGCATTCAAGAAGGTATATTCACTGGGGACAGACATCGTAATGAGATAAATCAGTAAGGAGACAAACCCAGACTGTTTGACTGCCAGCTTGTGTCCAATTGTATGCAATTAATGTGGCATACGTTTTCAGTTTGAAGCTTAAACTGTTGTATTGTTAATAGCTTAATTCCATTCTCCCTTGACTGAAATAACGATGACCCGCTGAATGTTGTCGCTTTACCCAGCCATTAGCCATACCAGGCAGAAAGACAGAAATGTATTGCTCTCTGTAGCAGAACTCAGACCATCACAAGCTCATTAATTCAAACACTCATAATGAGGGTCATTGTAAAGACTGATACAGATACAGCTGCTCTGAACTTCAGACATTTTTTGAAAGAGCCAAATTCAACATGATATATGTAAAAAATTCAAGTATATGCCTAAGAGAGCAGCAGGAGAAATTTTCTCATTCTTTTTTGTGAGATCTGACATCAGCATATAGATGGTTTCATCAATTATTGAGACAGAGACTAAGAAAGGAAAAGGGAATGATTTGGGGGTTTCGTTTTTGAAGTTTGAATGTAAAGTGCTCAGACTGAATCAGAATATGTCAGAGTATGTCTGAATATTTAGAATTAGCTGCTTCTTTCTTACACCTTCTCTTTGTAACACTAAAGAGCCTTAAAAGGCTGGTGTTTAAAGTGTTTTATTAACTGTTGAAAGTCAAAGGATATTATGAAATTACCAATTCCTTCTTGATTCTATAAATACATTTGTATTGAAAATAGCCTAAAAAACTCACACTTGTATTAAATAATTACTTGTGTTTAAAAAAGAACAATCTGTCTTTAGGGAGTCCAGGATGAGATCTCCATGCTCTGGTGAATATTTAATTATTTATATGGCATGGAACAGATCCAGCAGGTCTGATGGAGCCATAGCAGTGAATAGCTAGTACAGAGGCTGGAGAAACTAAGGGTCATAGCCTAGTTTGAATATTAATTACAGCAGAAAATCATGCCTGTGTCTCCAGCATTCTGGGTTAATGTCCTGTCCGCAGGGATTTTCCTTGTTCGCAAGTGTCCTTTCTGATTTTAATCAGAAAAGCTATCCTAGCCAGGAAGCCCCTCCTGGTGCAAGTATAGTCTAAAACAGTAAATGTCTTTTAGTGCTAATGAACTGACATTTTTCAACAAAATAATGTTGGGCAACATTTTCTTGAATGCCTCTTGTCCATTTCTGTTTCACTTTACTAAATGTCCAGGTGCTGACCGAAGCTACTGCCATGAAAGATAAACCATTTCTATCTGAGCTTTTAAGTGGGTTTTTGTCTTGCTCCTAAAAAAAGGAGAGAAAGGGAAAAAGAATAAAAATTCTTAGTCACTAAATTTGACAGCTGTCAGCTACCTTGATGGGGCAAAATGATGACATAGCACTCCACTCAGTATCTTATAATTTAATTGTAATTAATTATGAAAGAAACGACAACTCTTCAACATAAGTGCAAATATTTTTATTTGCAGGCAGGTGTTTTCCATGCTTTATTAAATTTTGTGTATTTCATACCATTCAGCTCAACTAAAAATAACTATCATTTCACACCTACACAGAGAGCATTTCATGCAGCGTGAAGGACTAACATCGTATTTACTTGAGGATAGAACATTTTGTTACTCTTCCAGTATGTAAAATGCATACATTTAACAGTGGAATTAAGGACCTATTTTAAATATAGCAGTTGCTAAGCAATGTGCCATTAGCACAAACTCCCAACAGCTTGGAACATTTAGTGCTATAGGATCTACATGCTCATTTTTATATTATTAACTTAGTTTGCAAAATACCCTGAGCAATCAGCTGAGAAGCTTACAGTTTGCTTCAACAATAGATAAGATTGTTTCTTAGTGCTCTTCTGGATCCCCATCTCATGAAAAAAAGAACCAGGTAAATATTGTGCCTTGCATACTACTCTATTTTCTTCTACAAACTGCAGATGGGTAAAATTCTGCTGTAGTGGTCCCAGAACTACTAAGAGTAGAAGCCAAAGCAGCAGCAGCTTGCTGTACCTGTGCCCACCATTGGGCATCTTCCTTCATTATGGAAGCCCATTCAGAAGTATTCTGTCCAGCTAGGGGTAGTATCAAGACCGACAGAGGGATGCAAATATGAAAACAGATTTACACAGCCATCCTAGCCCAATAGCTACACCCTTTTTTCCTATCCTAAAATATATGTGATTGATTGAACAAAGCCCTCCAGGCTAATTCCTTTAGCAAACCATTCCTACCGTTGACAAGATTATTAGGAAAGCACCAGGAAATTTATCTGAATTTGCAATTGCTTTTTTTCTCCTGCAAATTTCTGTACGAGAGAAAATCATCCAGATCGATGCCATGGGTTGGATTGAATCCTAGGACTTGCACAACTTCAGACAGCTCTGAACTCTTTCTTGCCTGTCTGCTGTATCTTACTCAACATCACCATTATGACCATGGGAACTGTACCGTGGAGATCCCCAAAACACAGCTGCAGGAGAAGTTCGCTATCCTGCTTAATAGCACAGTTTGCATCCATAATACATGCAAATGATAATCTGCAGAGTGAAACCTACATCAGTGTCCATTGTTGCCTACAGATCTCATCCCTTGAATCTGCTACTTTCTATGATGTGTAGAGGTAAAGCTTTCACAAGAGTGGAGGCAGTTTTATGATTTCGCAGTCCTGCCATTGGCTTAATGAGGCCAGAAGTCACTACAAAGTCCTAAATCCTCATTAGCGTTCACACAGGTGATCTCCCCAAGGAAGATGTACTAAAGACTTACCATCCCCCTTTAAACCCAGTCATGAGTGCACAATAAAACCTGGATTGTCTAGATTTGTGGCTACTTGGAGATTTTCCTGGGTTATAAAGATACATAAATATAGTTGCCCATGTCTACAGAATCGTGATATCATGGGATCCTAGTAATTGCCTTTATTTAATGTCTATGCCATACAAATGTATTTTAGGTTTCCTACCATTTGTTCATAAATATACCATGATGTTTCTAGAATCTAAGAAAGCTAAAAACACTTTTACAAATATCTTTAAGGAGAAATTATTCCCTGAAGGCGCTATGAGTAGAGGTTGTTACTCTATCAGCCCTTGTCTTTGATTAACCACTTAAAAAAAAAAAAAAAAAAAAGGAATAGATTAATTATTAAAATTCATCCTGTAGTGCACCTGAGCACGCTAAGTGAAACCTAATTCTTTTGGAATCTCAAGGGGAGGGAGGGCTGAGATGCTCAGCACCTCACGGTTTGGCTTGCAAAGAGAATGTCAGAGGTTTCCTTTTTGAAATAAGGACTGAGAGCACTGCTTGCCCACTTTGAGGTGGCTTGTTAAATAAAAAACAAGCAAAGCAAACAAAAAAAAAAATCTGTTCTGAGCTTGGAATCAATGCAATTCCCCTTTAGCCTATTAGACTTGCTGAGAAGCCCCTCTTAGGACATTCAGCAGTTTCTCTGACTGCTCAGCCATGTAATAACACTGAAAACAAAGGCACAAGTCACACTGTAATGCTGTTATTCACTTGATAAAACTGTGTCCATGCCACAACATTTCGTGCTTTGAGTTTGCCCAGAGCTGTGGAGTAGCTGTGCTCATTACACAGGTAAGGTCTCCCCGGCGCAGGCATGTGGCAGCAGCAGCAGTCCCCAGGCTGGCCCTTTCCGGGCCTGTGCAGAGCCTGTCCTCAGCTTGGTTTCACAGTTGCCTGCACATTTTGCTCTGCTCCAGCTTGCTGCCTCTCAGGAGACAGTGCACCTTATGTTTGCCATTTCATTCTCATTCACCTTGCCTGTCACCTTAAGGCAGTATTAATTATAACATCATCAAAGGTTTATTCAACAAGCTCTGAAGATTGTGCTTTAATTACAAAAATGAAAACATGCGATTACAGCCAAAGTAAGTATAAAACACAATATTTGGCTGCAAGTAGCAGCTGAAGCCTTTTTAGATGTTTCAATGTCTCACACAGAAATCCCTGTTTTGCCCAGCTGGAAATTTGGGGGATTCGTAATTTCTTGTGCCTATCTCTATTCTTTATTACTTTGGCAGCCTGCTACCTCCACTTCATAGAGTCACAGAATGTCAGGGGCTGGATGGGACCTCGAAAGATCATCTGGTCCAGCCCCCCTGCCAGACCAGGATCACCTAGAGCAGATCACACTGGAACACATCCAAACAATTCTTGAACATCTCCAGAGAGAGAGACTCCACAACCTCCCTGGGCAGCTGGTTGCAGTGTTCTGCCACCCTCACAGTGAAAAAATTCTTCCTCAGGTTCGCATGGAACCTCCTATGCCTCAGCTTCCACCCATTGCCCCTTGTCTTGTCACTGGGCATCACCGAGAAGAGGCTGGCTCCATCCTCCTGGCACTCACCCCTTACATATCTATAAACAGGAATGAAGTCACCCCTTAGTCTCCTCCTCTCCAAGCTAAAAAGCCACAGCCCCCTCAGTCTCTCCTCATAAGGAAGAGGAGATTTGAAGCTCAGTTTTGGAAACAAATTTGGATTGTTTAAAGTGGCTGTATCTTTGGTCAGACATTTTGGGTGATTTGACTTCCCATACCATTTGTTGAACCATGTATGGCTCTTTGGGCATGATAGTTGTATAAAGGCCATTTTCACTTGAGTCTCACTGCAGCTTCCCTATACTCCTTCTCAGTCCAACAGGAATATTTTACTTTACATTTCCCAGAAACAGTGAAGGCTACTGGTATGTTCATAGTGAAGATCATGCAGAGCATCAGGTTGAAGAAGAATATGCTATGTTTATAATATCTGTTGAATTACCAGTTCTCAGTAAAGGCCACACTTGACACTTGCCACTTGACACTGGCTAGGTTTTTCTCCTGGATTTCCCCCTGAGTTTGTGCTACTGTTTTCCTTTGGTTTGTTGCATTTCTGTATCACAGGACAGTTGCAACGTCTTTATTGTTATCTGTTTTGTCCTCCAAAGGACAAAATGCAGTTCCAGAGGCCTCTAACTTCAGTTGAAAACAAAAACAACCAAAAAAAAAAAAGTATAAATACTATGGTGCCTAAGAGTAACTGTTTTAAGACAGTGAGCTTTGTGTAAAGGCAGACTATGCACTTTGCTACAGGTATTTTTTATTAATGGAGTGTTTCAAAACGAGGCAAAAAAACAACTTAGGACTTTAACAAATGACCAGACATTTCAGAAGTGAAGCTCACCCTCATTACCCTGTAACACTACCTCCTGCAAGGATACCTGAGATGTATTATACAGTAATTGTGCTCTGGCAGCTGACTGCAAGAAACGGCGTTAACCTCTCCCATTCCCCTGATATGTACAGATTATTCCCATTACAATGGATTGATGAATGAAAAGATCATAGCTAATGGGTATTACTTTGATGAAGAGGGCCAAATCCTATTATCCTGTGCAATGGACAGTGTCAATATTATGTGTGTAATGGAGCCCTGCTGGGACAAAGAGAAATGGAGTCTACTGCCATAAGGCCCCACATCTGCCCATTGCCCATCCCACCCTTGCTCAGCAAAACCTCTGCAGCTGTTTTGTGTGGCTGGAGGATCAGAGGATTTGGCCCACAGAGCTTTTTATAGAGCCTGTTAATGGCAATAGGAAGGCTTTCACTGGTATTAGTGGTTTTGGTGAGGGGTTGGAAGAAAGGAAGTTTGTTTGCACAGTTTGCACTGCGATCTCGATAGCAGTTTCTAAAGAAGCAGCAATGTGTGTATTTTCCATGCTCGTGTACTTTGATCACTTTTCACCCTACCTTTTGCAGATTCATAAGTACATTAGGTGGGTTATGCAGATTACAGTGTGTGCACGAAGTTATTTGATATATTATTCACCAACAAATATAAGATAAAAAGTAAGTCTGCATATCATTACCCACGACTGCTGACTGACTTATAATTAACTTTGAAAAATTGCTGGTTTAGGAGATATTATAGATTACAATTTTAAATATAAAGAGCTTCAGAATAGCTCTCATGATCACTGCAAGTACAAGGTATTCAGCAAAGGATTAATTCTCTAAACTGCTAATCAGCTCTATCTCCTGTCTTATCAAATTGTAAATATATTATTCTGTATTAAAGTATGAGCATGCAGCTAATTAAAGCAGTGCCTGCATTTAATATCAGATACTCCCCCCCTGACACAACAAAAATGTTCTAAGGACATACATAACAAGTGTTAACAAATGAAAGTGATTCTTTTTAAAGTGATGCTGTGCTGGTACAGCAGCCTTTGTTTTCATTTAGGAGGATTTTTTTTTAATTTATTTATTTTTCCAAGGAAAAGGATGAAGGGAGGAAAACCACACAGTCTTTCTGGAGAAATGAGTTGAGGAAGATATTAATTCTATTCAGCCTACAGCTGGAAGCTCACAGGAACCAACCAAAGTATTACAACCAAGAAACTACAAATAGTATCTGGATGACATCCAGCTAAAATTTGGTTCATTTACTAACTTTTTATTATTATTCTGATCTTAAATGCTGCAAAACAAAATAAGATTCTTATTATAATTATTATAAAGCAAGAAAGTAAATATAGTCACATTACTAAAGGAATGTTGTCTACATGAGGGGACAAAGGCTCAAGCTGTGCCAGGGAAGGTTTAGGCTGGATGTTAGGAAAGAAAGAGTGACTGGCATTGGAATGGGCTGCCCAGGGAGGTGGTAGAGTCACCATCCCTGAAGTGCTTAAAAAGAGACTGGATGTGGCACTTGGTGCTAGGTTTTAGTTGATTAGATAATGGGTAATAGGTTGGACTTGATAATCTCAGAGGTCTTTTCCAGCCTGAGTGATTCTGTGATTCTGTGATTTAAATGAAAAATTAGTGAATCCTAGCTGAGCAAACAGAGGGGCAGAAGCATAGTTGAACACTACTTGCAAAACTGCTCCAGTTTATTGGGGGGGGGGGTGTTTTGGTTTGGTTGATTTTTTTTCTGTTTCACACTCAACTAAAGTGATGTCATTGTAAAGAAGGCAGGGGGAAAAAAACATACTGAAATTATTCATCTAAGAAATAAACATAAAATATAAGAAAGAATATGCAGCAAGGAGACTTTCAACCCATGTTAGGGTTTTTAAAATTCTTTATGTGAACCTCAAAGTTGTTTTTCATGTTACTTCAAAGTTTTCACATCCCAAAGACCTCGAAACATATGATATTATTAATGTTATTCAGCAACAAAAGGCATACATTTTGTCAAGATCTGTGTGTTATGGTAAAATACAAAATCCAGGGGTNCCTCTCCCTTTCCTTCTCCCTCTCACCTCCTTGACTTCTCTCTTCTCTGACATCTCTACTTAGAAAAAAAAATTCTCATCAGGAAATTGAAGTGATTTATGAATAAAATCAATAAACATTTGCAGACTGTTGGTAGTGATACTGTTGAGATAAGGCAGAGTTACAGCCCTGTACGATCAATGTTATTACAGGGCTCATATTTTTTACCAGAAGTGGATCAGAAAGGAATGGAATTTTTCCTCCCCTGTCACTGGATTCTGTAGGTTCAAACACACAGAAACTTTACCTGCCTTGTTTCATTTAACTATGTAACAGTTACTAAAATTCAAAAGCATCCCAGTTTTAAGTAAAACTTCCTTTCTCTATTCCTCTCAGGTTAATTTGTTGGCTTTCGGAGTGATTATTTATAAAGTATTTCGACACACTGCAATGCTAAAGCCAGAAGTTAGTTGCTATGAAAATATAAGGTAAGTTTGCCACTTAATACAAATCCTACCTTCTGTAAGTTTAAATACATCCAGAGATGAAAGTGAATATTCAAAAACAACAATTTAATCTTCTGGAAGATTTGTAGAGAAATAATTATTTATCTGTTTGGTGTTATCTCCTCACAGCGATTTAAAGATAAGTTTTACGACTTTTATTGCCATGGAGGAGCATTTTGTATAGTAACACTGGGGTTGTGTGAAAGCTGTATGAAGAATACAAGTGGTCCACATACACCAGAGAGCAAAGGCTAATGGCTAGGTTAAAGAAATAATTGTCCTTTTTTCTTAAGTACTTTCCACAGCCACTGTGCAAACCAAACCAGATTTCAAAACTTACAACTGAATTGGGTCCAAAACATTTGCCTTGAAGTACCAAGCAATTCAGTGATAAGAGAATCAAGACATTGATGTTATTTGTAAGAAGCCTACAGCAGGACATTGTGCTTCTATGGCATTAGGGGGTTGGGGGGGGATTCTCTCCAGGATTTTTACTTTGCATGCTGCTATGATTTTTCCATCAACTCACTCTCTTTAAAACTGATTTATAGAGACCTTGAAAACCGTTTGTGCAGGAAAAGCTGAAGTGTACTACTGGGAACATTGAAAACAACTTACTGTTTGTGTTGCTTAGGAACACTCCTGCAGTTTCAATGCATTGCACTAGATTTATAGTTAGGATTTAGCAATTGTTTGATCGATTACTTTCTCTTATTCCTCACCCTTCATAGTTTCATGTGGAGAGCTGGTTTTAATGAAGTTGAAAATTATTCATTTTCAGAGGAACAGTGCTAAAAACGTCTGTTGTTAAAAAGAAGTCCTGCAAGGACTGGGCTGAGAATGAATAAGAAAGTAATCAGTGGCTTCATTTCCAAGACACCATGCTGTAATTGCTCGAGTCTGTGAGCAGGGCTCTATAGCATGTTGGGGGCATGGGGGTGTGTGTGTGTGTGAAAATCATAGCAAATCAGTTCCTATAATTTAAAAACATCAATACCCTGGCCCGGGAACATTTGAGAGTATTTGTGTTCTGAAAGAAAAATATTAAAAAAAAAAAAAAAAAAAAAAAAAAAAAAAAAAAAAAAAAAAAAAGAGAAAGAATGAAAGACAGAAAGTCTAGTTTTACCACTGCCACTGCCTTCTGCAGTGAACCTGAGAGGCAGCCTGGGAAACCTTTGATGTGATGCACATGTACTGACCTAAGAGCATACTGTACATTTTTCTGGGTTATATTTTGTGGAAGATAAGGGGGAGGAGGAAAAGTGGGGGGAATGCCTCATAACAGACATATGTTTTTCCTTGGGGAATTACATGAACAGTAGATTTAAATCAAATCATATGGTGCTGCAGTACACCAGAGAAAATATAGCTGAAGATTAAAGAAGCCAGTGTTTCAAGGCCCTCCAGTTTTACTCCTTTACTCTTCTGCAGTGGTTATGTGAGCTTATTCGTGCCACAGTGCTGCAGCACACCCTAAAGAGAAGTCCATGTATTTGCACTTCTCAGGCTTTTGCAGCTGTGAAAAAATTGCCTAGGCAGCATCCACCATAAAAACCAGTGAAGGATGAAAAATAACACATGCCTGCATGTTGCTCACAGCGTTTCCTACCTCTTTAGATCCTGTGCCAGAGGTGCTCTTGCTCTCCTGTTCCTCCTTGGGGCCACCTGGATATTTGGAGTTCTTCATGTTGTCCAGGGATCTGTGGTCACTGCATATCTTTTTACAATCTTCAACGCATTCCAGGGGATGTTCATTTTCATATTCCTTTGTGTATTGTCTAGGAAGGTAAGCATCCCATTCCTTGTGGCAAGTTACTCAGGCAGTCTCATGAGCCTAAAAAGGCACAGCCTTTAAGTGGGGTTGTGGTGCAAATGTTTTATCGGCGCAAAGAAGTTGTTGTGCTACTAATGAAGGAGAGGAAGAAAGAGGGATAATTTAGCTACTGCCTTTAGAGGAGACAGAACCTTTTTACCTTCTCACATACTTCCTCTGTTTTAACACCAATGTATGAAACACAGAAAAATGGTTTTTAAATTTGTAAAACTGGCTACAGTGCCATTAACCCAATGGGATAATGCAAGGTGTGAAATAAAACTCATTTTCAGTCTTTCCAGTTAGCAGCAGGAATCACCCACACCATTCTGAGATAATACTTCTGTCCTAAAGTCAAAAGCAGCCCCATCTTAAAACAACCTAGTGATGGGACTAGTACCAAATGAGTTTAAAGTCATATAAATCTATTTCACATTTGAATTTCATATTTTTATTTCAGATTCAAGAAGAGTATTATAGGTTGTTCAAAAATGTTCCTTGCTGTTTCGGCTGCTTGAGATAAATGGAAAGAAATCATGCATCAGCATCTCAGTGGAAGGAGGGAGCAACCTAGATGATGTTGTTATGGATATTACAGAAAAATGTGGTATTGTAAAAGTATGAAATGACCCAGTGAGCAGACATATCTGTTAATTGAACTAGTGACTGGTTTTGTGCATATCTGTGCATTCATGCAGAGTATCTGTATTATGCTGTATACAAACAGTACACTAAACAACCTGGATTACTGCAAAACAAATATTAGCAAAGACCAGGGAATTTCTAAAGAAGCTCAAGACGTTTCACAACTTAGATTTTGGGTTTAATATTAGAATTGTCTGCAGTTCTTGAAAGTGTGATACCAAAACCCAACTGGCACAGCAGATTTTATGAATTGCTTTGCTAGTGGAAACATACTCACTGTTTTTTTGTGGTAATGACCTTCTTACACTAAGTTATATGTGGCCATCTGCAGGGAATGGGTTCCATTAAAGAGTCAATCGATAAAGATCTGCTCCAGCCCAGACTTTTGAAAACATTTCTTTTAATTTAAAGTAGATTTGAAAAGGAATTTGTTTAATATTATTCTCTTATCACTCTGAAATATGTATTTGTATATTAATCAATTCTTTATTTTTATAACTTTAAAAGAACTGTTTATATCTAAAGAGCTGAGGTCAAATCTGATACAAGAACAGTGGGATGGCCATTTTGTAAGTGAAAGATTATTTTGTGAATATTTTGGGAAAAGTCTGGTTCTTATTTAACTGCCAAAAAGACTGAGATCTGCTGGACTGGCACTATGATTTTGCAGGCTGTGGAAAGAAGATGCTTTCACAACTTTGTCACTTGATAGAGATATCTAGAATCCAGGCCTTGTAAAAGTAAAGTGGTAGACATCACCCATGCAAAACCATACAGATTTAAATTGAAGGTCCTGTGCCTCAGTACCACATAAAACTGTAATTGTAAAGTTGTAGTGAGTCAAGCAGTTGTCTTCCTCTGAAGCTTCTGGTTTTGAAACACTTATCCTGTGTTTAACTTGTATCTCCTGAGATCAAAGGGATTATCTGATGTACAAGTTTGCTGGACCAGGATATAAATACAATGCATCAGCAGTTCCACCCATGCCATTTTACTTTTAAAATGAGTATGCTTTAATTTCACCCTTTTGGCACCTAGCTTATGTGAAGTGCTGAGCAATCTTCAGTCCCCCATGGCCTTCTCAGGAAGTGTCTAGGATCTCAGATGAAGCCCAGTATTTTTACCAGTAAGGCACTGTAAATATGTAGTTGTTAATAAATCCCATTGTTGTGGTCTCTGTTAAAATAAAGCACTACTCTGACTTTTATTTATATTGAAGAAAACATTTTTATAGGTAATGGTCTCATTTGTTTGGCTTTTATCTTTTTTTTTTTCCCACAAACACAAGGCCTTCATTGTATGCACAGCAGTGGCATGCTTCACATAAGTATATTCCATGTCTGTTAAAATTTTGGAAACCAAAAAAAAGGTCTGTTTTCTAAAGAAGAATAAAACAAACTCTGTTGGTCTGTTGCATGTAAAATATGTGAATAAACTCAAGTGCTTAGCTTTCACATTTCAATATTTCCCTTCATTTAAATAAATACAGTGGTAGAACTTCTCATGGTTATATATTATTTGCCCTGATTTATTTGCTGTATTTTCTTTGCTGTTGTATATATTCTTCTTGGTTTGGGAAGATGCAGATACATATTGGGTATAAGAGTATTTTTAGAAGGATATCTACATTTTAATCATTTTTTTATCTCCTGCAGAAATGTCATCTACAGTTAGTCTGTCTCTAGTAAATGTACAATGACTGCAGCATGCTCAGTGAGTTTGAAAAAGTTCCTTGGGAAGAAAATATACAACAGTTACAACAGTCCCTTTAATGAAAGAACATCTTTTATAGGAAAACTGTGCTTTCCAGTCTCTGGGTCAGATCTTCACAGAATCACAGATTCACAGAATGACAGAACCTTAGAGGTTGGAAGAGGAGTCCAACCACTCTGCCAAAGCAGGACCCCCTAGGGTAGGTTGCACAGGAATGAATCCAGGTGGGTTTTGAAAGTCTCCAGAGAAGGACACTCCACAATCTCTCTGGGCAGCCTGTTCCAGGGCTCTGTCATTGAAATTGTGTTTTCCTTACATACAAGGATGAGTTTTCATCTTTTAACACAGCACATGAGCAGAAAAAATCTGTTCATGCCTTAGAGCCTAAAAGATACTGTAATTGTCGTGTGTGTGTCCCCGCCAATGCATGCACAAATACTGATGAGAAATAAAAGGGTTTATTTTTTGCAGCCTTTAGTAATACAAGCCCCAATCCAGCAGAGAAACAGGAAGACAATGGGCATAAACTGGAAAAAAAAGAGGTTTCAGCGAGACAGGAAGAAAAACCTTTCCACTATGAGCACAGTCAAGCATTGGAAATGGTTGCCCAGAGAGATTGCATCGTTATGCTAAATTCTTTGATGTTTTAGAAGATTGGATGAAGTCCCCAGCAACTTTATCTCATATTTGACCCACTTTTGAGCAGGAAGGTGAATGAGATGACCTTCTGAGGTCCCTTACAGCCTGAATTGTTCTATGAGTCTGTGGCATGAAATATCAAATCAGGAAAACAACAATTAGGCATTAGTTGTGATTTTCTTTAGTAAATGCACTGGAGTGCCATTCATCAAACTGGAAAAACATGGCCTTGATGGGTGGAGCACTGCTGGATAGGGAATTGGCTGGATGGTCGCACGCAGAGAGTGGTGATCAAGGGCACAATGTCCACCTGGAGACCAGTGACAAGTGGCATCCCTCAGGGGTCAGTGCTGGGACCA
>WBNM01005798.1:0-17489 GCA_013399055.1 Ramphastos sulfuratus | reverse complement strand
GTTGTGGCTGCTCCCTCCCTGGAGGTGTTCAAGGCCAGGTTGGACGAGGTCTTGAGTGACCTGTACTAGTGGGAGGTGTCCCTGCCTATGGCAGGGGGTTGGAACTAGATGATCCTTGAGGTCCCTTCCAACCTTACCATTCTATGATTCTATGATCAGCAGAGCAAACTGTTTTTTCCAGAAGTAAGTTTGTGTGACATATTTGTCAGATCAACCAGTAGCTATTGGACTGCTCTGAAAAATGAAAGCTTTGTTCAGCATCCTTTCAGATTACATGCTTTTGAGAGATACATGACATCTTCAGGTGGGCCCAACAGGAAAAAAAAAAAAACAAATTAATCAATGATTGACAAGACAGATAAAATGTAAAATGTTAAAGTTTCACTCTGAAAGCGAGTGCTTGCTGAAGAGAGAAATTATTTCCATTAACCCAATCAAAGAGAAATTTGTGCTCAGTGTTGCATTTCAAGGTGTGCTTTAGAATATAATAAATAAGGTCTGCATTAAGAAACACTGTTTTCTTCTGAAATAATTATTTCCTCAAATAACTGGAAGTTTATTTCAAAGAAACCACAATGTCTAGGTGTTATCATCACAGCCTCTGGGAGGTTCAGTCTGCCAGAGCTGTACTGAGGGACAGCTCATCTGTGCTCTGGGACAGCTCATCTGTGCTCTTTACTTATTGCAATGAAGCAGACAGGCATTGAAAATACCACTAACACTGTCTGAATTTACTCCAGACTTTCCTCCACTCTCCAGTTCAACTCAAAATCTGGTTCAGCCATAAATCTGCCAAGTAATGCATCTTAATGACCTGCTTGATGCACAGGAATATAAAGTCATGTTGTATATGTTGACATTAGGTTGAATGAACAATTATTTTCAGGGCTGATTCCTCAGGCTGTGATACCTTGAGCACTCCTTTTCTCACCAATAATACCACTTTTAATATCTTTGCCATCATAGTCCTGTAAAGCCCAGTTCAGGATCACACTTTTGCCAGATGCCAGTTAGCCACAGAAGTCATACCTCCTTCTCTGAAATCTGTATAGATGAGATAAAAAGAGCCAACACTTAATCTACAAAGGAAGTTTAAACATTTTTTCCTTTGGGAAAAGAGACAGTGGGGACACAGGTCATTGCAAACAACCTGCTCCAGCCTATGTTACTCTTTTTATTTTTTTTTTCTCTTATATTTAGAACATGCAGCACTACTGTTTCACAGCAAAACTGACAGCAGCAGTGTTGGGTGTATAGAAGTAGCAGTAANCATGCACACACTGCAAGCTAACAGAAATTGTGAAACAAAACCATGGCTTTTGACTGATTATATTATTTCTTGTAGAGGCCTTCTTTTTACCTCTTCTCAATGCAAAGGTGCATTTTCCCAGAATTCCTTTTCCAGTGCCATTCCTTTAAATTTGTCAGAAGCTTTACTTCTACAGCAGTTGTTTTACAGTTCTTTGGTTTTTCCTGTCTTACTGATAAGTACTGAAATTTTACTGTATTTACTCTTTTAGATTCCCAAGGAAATAGCATCTTTTCATCAGGTTTCATAACATAAGGGAGCTCCTCTGTTTTCTGAAGCATTGCTGAATATTCTAATTAAAACTAGCTCTAAGACTAGCCATCATTCTTTGCTGCAGTGAAATAGCCACCTTCCTCCAATGTAAGCCTTTGCATTTATTGTAACTATTTATATAAATGCTGCAGTCAGCTCAAATCCACATAAACCTACTACCATTTAAATTAATTTTGTAAGACTTTTGTGAGACGCTGCTGAATAATTTAGTCAAATCCAAGTTGATTATACACAGTTGTTTTCTACAGTAGCTAAGTTTCAAATCCGTGTTTTTAAGAGGCAATCCAGTTCATCCTGTAAAATGTGATGGGAAATGCTATGTCTCCAATACCCATAATCAGTTATATTTTAATCTAGGCAGCAATATTTTCCTCCTGTGTTTGAAGGCCCACTATTATTGAGCTTAATGGATTGAGTTAAAGGCAGAAACATTCAAAATCCCTCTCCTCTCTCTCTTTGTATGTTTTTATGTTAAACAGACTTCTGGCACCACCTTGGCTTCTGATGGGTTTCAGAAATAATTGTTGATGATACAGTAAATTTGTTTTCCATCCCTTGTGTTTAAATCCCAGTCTTACAAACACTGATGTATTTGCTCTGTTTTATGCACGACTAAGTCTTTGGCATTAATGAGGCTGCTCATGTGCATAAAGTTAAGCATATGTGCAAGTGTTGTATGATCAGGGTCTTAGGATGCCAATTTGCAGTAATAACAGATTTGCATAAACTCATGATCCCAAGCTCTGGGTTTCCTGCTCATTATCAATAGTGAAATTTGTTAAGCTGTTTTTCATCCACTGATAATATTAGTCTTTTATTTTCTTAAAGGGAACTTAATGTTGCTTTTCTTGTCACTCCTGAACCAATATTGATTTCATCTCTGTCTTCCTTAATGTAAGAGTTTTTCCTCCTGTTTCTACGCTTAGAAGTGCACACCTAGACCGTGTTAGCATCAGTTCATTTGTGTTTGTGATGAAACCTCAGGTCACACTTCTTAAGCTGAAAATATGTTCCTTGCTGTTTAAGAGAGCTGCGGAAATACCCTGTGCAAATATCCAGCTAGGACTCATCAAACTCCTGTACACAAGTCATGGCATCTGTCATGAAGAGGTTATATCCTAGATTAAATTAGTAGAAGCTGTAACCCATTGAGTAGAGATGGCAGCTAAGGGAGAGGCATCTTATACAACTCTTTGGCAAGAAGGTTTCATGGAAGCAGAGAAAAACAAAGTATATCCTCACTGAACTTGTAGAGCACATCCTAGTGAAGAATAATCTTCCTTCTTATGCTTAGCTCTTTGTATAATCTTTGTTACAATCAGCACTTAATGTCTGTAACTCCTAAAGACTTCAAGGTTTGAATCCTTTTATAAATGCCCCTTTGCTAGACAGTCCCTTTGTAAATGGATGGGGCAGAGCCATGTATCCACCCTTCTCTGACAGGTACTAATGAGGACATACCTATTTATAGACCCTCCCCTCTGTCGTTTAACCAGCATCCACAGCCTGCCAGCAGTTGCCTACCCACCCCTCGATCTCACCACACAGATGAGGAGGCTTGGTACCACATTTGGCTTTGCAGTAAGGGATCTCAGAGCTGTGACAGAGAGGCAGAAAGAGAGAAAGAGCTGGGATATAAAGGTAAAAATAGTGATACTTGGTGAGTAACAAAACCTAAAGTTTTCAAAGAGGGTGGGGAAAAAAAGCAATACATTTTGGAACAAAATGGATAGTCAAGAGCTATCATCTACAAAACCACATTCTTCTCGGCCTGAGTAACTGAACTTGATGAAAGAAAAGGGGAATAGTGATGGGGGGGAAGTAGGTAATAGCATTTAAGGGGGGGGAAAAGGAGGGGAAACCAACCAGATTTATGAATTAAAATGAGAGAAGCATCAGATAGTAACAGTTTGTAAAGACAGATCCCCTGAAGCTAAACAAGAGTGAAAAAAATCAACTGACTCTTAAAGCAATTCACAATAATATCCTGCATGCTGCCTTTCCAACAAATTATTTATATGCAACATTTCTAGGCTAAAAATATTAGAGGAGAGTGAAATGGCATAATCCTGCAGAAACAGCAGGGGGAAAATCACAAGAAGGGAAGGGAAGGGAAGGGAAGGGAAGGGAAGGGAAGGGAAGGGAAGGGAAGGGAAGGGAAGGGAAGGGAAGGGAAGGGAAGGGAAAGATCCTGTGGTTCTGTTTGGCTTTCATGAAACCACTTAAGCCTATGAGATCTGATTATATTGTCAAATGTCTTGAGAGATCTTATTTAGTTGAGTTTTCTTCTTTAAAACTATTGCTTTTCTTCAAAGGACATTGTGTGCATGGAATAAATATGCTATAAACTACAAATGAGTAGCATTCTTCTGGATCTGACAACCTTAGGGTGCATCCATCTAAGAAATATTTTTCTCTGGATATGTTATATGTCTATGCTGAAAAGGATAACAGAATCACAGAATCATAGCATCACAGAATGGTCCAAGTTGGAAGGGACCTCCAAAGGTCACCTAGTCCAACCCCTTCTGTAGTCAGCAGGGGCATCCTCAACTATATCAGGTTGCCTAGAGCCCTGTTGAGCTTCACTTTGTATATCTCCAGGGATGGGGCCCCACCACCTGCCCAGGCAACCTTTTCCAGTGTTCCACTACCCTCATGATAAAGAACTTGTTCCTAACATGCAATCTAAATCTACTGTTCTCTAGTTCAAAGGCATTGCCCTCATATTATCACTACAGGCCTTTGTGAACAGTCTCTTTCCAGCCTTCTTGCAGACCCCCTTCAGGTACTGGAAGGCTACTAATAGGTCTCCCTGGAGCCTCCTCTCTTCCAGGCTGAACAACCTCAGCTCCCTTAGCCTGTCTTTGTAGTAGAGGTGCTACAACCCCCTGATCATTTTCCTGGCTCTCCTCTGGACCTGCTCCATCAGGTCCATGTCCTCCATATATTGAGGGCTCCAGACATGGACACAGTACTCCAGGTAAGGTCACCAGAGCAGAGTGAAGTGGCAGAATCACCTCTCTGGATCTGCCAGCAATGCACCTTTTGATGCAGCCCAGGATGTGATTTGCCTTCTGGGCTGCAAGTGCACATTGTCTGTTCATGTTCAGCTTCTCGTCCATAAGCATCCTCAAGTCCTTTTCCACAGGGCTGCTTTCTATCACCTCATTCCCCAGTCTGTATTGATGGTGAAGCTTGTGCTGACCCAGGTGCAGAACCCTGCACTTGCTCTTGTTGAATTCATGAGATTCACCTGGGCCCACCTCTCCAGCTCATCCAAGTCCCTCTGGTGCATCAATGGCACCACTCAGCTTGGTGTCATCTGCAAACTTGCTGATGGTGCACTCAATTCCACTGTCTATAACACTAATAAAAATATTAAACAGCACAGGTCCCAGTGTGGACCCCTGAGAGACACCACTTGCCCATCTCTCTCCAATTTGTCAAGTAGGATGTTGTAGCAGACTGTGTCAGAGGCCTTGCAAAAGTCCAGATAGATCACATCCATAGGTTCTCCCTTATCCACTGCATAGTCACTTTATCATAGAAAGCCACTAGGTTGGTCAGGCAGGATTTACCTCTAGTAAAGCCCTGCTGGCTGTCTTGAATCACCTCCCTGTCCTTCATGTGCTGTACCACGTCATTTAGGAGGATTTGTGCCATGATCCTCCCAGGCACAGAGGTGAGGCTGAGAGGTCAGTAGTTCCCAGGGTCTTCCTTTCTGCCCTTTTTAACAATAGGTGTAATGTTTCCTTTCTTTCAGTCCCCAGGGACTTCATCTGACTGCCAGGACTTTTCAGATATCATGGAGAGTGACCTGGCAACTACATCAGCTAATTTCCTCAGGACTCTGGGATGCATTTCATCAGGTCCCTTGGACTTGTGTATCTTCAAGTACCTCAAATGATCACACACTTTGTCCTCCCTTACAGTGGGAGGGAATTTGTCTCCATCTTGTGGGCCATCAACACAAGAGCCATAAGGAGAGGGGTTGCCAGTGAAGACTGTGGCAAAAAAGTTGTTAAGAATCTCAGCCTTCTCCTCGTCCATTGTTACTGGCTTACCACTGTTGCTCTTTAGTGAAAGGGCTACACTTTCTTTAACCTTTCTTTTCTGGTTTACATACCTCTAGAAGCCTTTTTTGTTTTTCTGTACATCCCTTGCCAAGTTCAGTTCCAGCTGCGCTTTGGCCTTCCTTACCTCATCCCTACACAACCAGGCAATGTCCCTATATTCTTCCCAGGATCCCTGTCCCTTCTTCCATTTCCTGTGTAGTCCCAACTTGCCCTTTAGTTTGACCAGCAGGTCTTGACTCAGTCATGGTGGTCTCCTGCCTTCCTTGCCCAAATTCTTACAGGTGGGGTTTGAGATCTCTTGTGCTCTATAGAAATCATCCTTAAATATCTGCCAGCTCTGCTGTGCTCCCCTCTCCCTGAGGGCCATTTCCCACAGGGTTCTACATAAATACACTCTGTACTTAGAGCAAGTGTACAATAGTTACATAAAAACATTTTTAAAGTAAACTGTCCTCCCATGTGGTTGATGTACTACTTGAATGGTCAGTAACTAATCAAATGACTAAAAAGATACTTTCTATTATGTACCATCTACTTCAAGCCCATTCAGAAATGATGATGGTGTACAGCTACTTCAGACCTTCTCCTCCGGGTCAAAATTCAAGCAGTGCTAATGGAGGACGTTACAACTGGCAGCTCTTCCATGTCTCTTCTTTGTACAAGAGCTGCTGGGGAAGGGCTGTGCGTAATGATGATGGAGCAATAGTATCTTTTCCAGGCCTTCTACAGTGCCAATGCAGACTGACCTCTTGGAGGCTTCACCTGTCAGGTTCTGCTGATGAGTGTTTGCCAAAGCAAACATTTGTTCCAGGACTGCAGCCACATTTCGGCTCTCCCCTTTCTATAGCAGGAAGAAAGGAAGGGGATTTTAAGCAAAAGCATGTTCTGCATGTGGCTCTCAAGCATTCTTCATGGAGAAAATCTGTTTGCTTTCGTGACAAAAGCAGTGGCTGAGGCAGGTTCAGGTTATTTTAGGTGCATGATGAAATAAATGTATGGAAATAGCATGGGTAATAGCAGTATAAATTTAGTGCATGTCTCCAGCTATACAAGAAAGTGCGCATCTGAGGCAGGAGGCCGGCACTGAGCCATCAGGGATGGTGGGAGACATGCAAGACTTGGCCCAGAAGAAAGCACTGCCAGGCCTGTTACTGGTGTGCCCACCACGGCAAGCTGCCAAGCTGTGAGATTCAGTGGGCTGCTGCTTTAGGGAAGCAGCAAAAAGCCAAGAGGGAGCCTCCTAAGGAAAGCTGTGCTGGAAGTCTGAGATAAAGTGGAGGGGGGCAATGGAAAGTGATGTTGCTGGTAATAAAGTCTTTTGTTCAGTATTACATGAGAGCATGTTCTCTGTGATCTGTAACACTGGTGCATTTAAGAGAGCTTCTGCATCTTCCTGGGATTTCACAATCCTTTAGTGAACCTAAATTTCAAATTATAACTCCCACATCTGTCAGTAATGAGGGCAGCAAAACTTTGGAGATTTCTGAAAGCCATCTGGAGCCACAGAGAGCAAAATCTCTGGAGGTCAGCCCAGAAGGAAGGTATTAACCCTCTTAGTGCTGCTGGAAAAGCAGGAAAGACAGTTAATATTACTAAGTCTGTGTTTATCTCAAAGCTTTACTGCAATTATTTTTAGTACAGCATTCCTTGGTCAGGCCAGGGCCCTTGAAAACGTGATTTTAATGGGAGTGCACAGAGAGGTTTCATCATCTCTTCACACATGTCACAGACTGAAGCAACCTGAGGATACCAAGTACAAGGCTTGGAGGGGTGGAAGTGGCAGCAGGGAGGATCTCTTTGTGTCCTGCCTTTTCAAAGGCAGGAATTCCTCTTTCTTAAATATCTCTGTTCCCTACCAGGGGCTGCTCTTGGGGGCTGCATCTGATTGTATCTTCCAACCTCTGGCTTGGCTCTTGCAGACAATATTCCTGTGACAGCCAAACCTGCTTCTCTGTTACTTGTTTGTTTAAATGGGTTCAAAAGTTCTCAGCTTCCTGACGATTCTTTTTTTTCTCCTTTTGTTTTGTACCAATCAGTTAATTTGCTGCCATCGCCCTCGGTATCTTCTGATCTTAGGCAAGCTGGTTGGGTTTACTGGTGCCTTTATCGACACATTACAGACAGCATTGAGGAATGCAGGTCAGAAGGGAAATAAGGAGGGACGGCTCTTTTGAAATGAGGAGGAACAAGGTCAGGGCCGTGAAGCAGACCAGAGAGGATGGAAGTGCAGAAAAGGGATGCATTTTTAAAACAAACTCGTGCTGTACTAAGCCAAGCACTATTCAGTTTTATCTCTCTTTGCTTATATATTCCTAGAAATCTGTTTTTATCTTCCTTTGTCTCTTTTTCTTATTCTGCCTGCTATAAAGTCTTCAGGCTATAGCTCTATTTTTCTCACCTGTTTTAGAAAGTGTTCTGTGTATTTCACATGACATGCTTTTATTAATTTCTGATCATGGAGTCTGTTTCAAATGGAAACATTAGAAGTGATCAGAAATGGGAATAGTTATCACGAAAAGCGATGGTTGCTGTTTTGAGACCACTTTAGTTTTTAGCCAGAATTTCTGTCTTAACAGAGCTTTTTTTTTTTTTTTTCTTTTTAGCTCTCTTCCAGTTACTCCGGATTTACTGGAATGTGAATTTAAAAAGACTGCAACTTTTGTCTTCATTACAAAAGGGACAGAGGTTTAGAAGGAACAGATTCATGGAGCAGTTTTATTAGAATAAAATTATGTCGGTTTACTTTGGAAGCTTTGTGCTCATTTGTGTCAGCAGAATGATCAGAGATGCCTATATTTGTTTTTTCCACTGGTCTGTATGTCCTAGGTGAACAGGTCAGTCCTGCTTTATCTCACAATGTTCTTGAGCACAGAGGCATGACCATGAGAAAACTTGACTTTACTTTTGCCAGCTGTAGACCAGCTGATAAAGAGAAATCCATTTACTTTCTACCTAGTGCTGAAATAGAAGAAGAAAGGGTCTTGTCTCTTTCTGTTGTTTTTTTGGGGTTTTGTTTGGGTTTCTTTTGTTGTTGTTGGTTGGTTGGCTGAGGTTTTGTTTCCTTTTTTTTTTTTCTCCTTGTTTGTGTCTGAGTGTGCACAGCAAAGCAAAGTGAAGTTCAAACTTTTTCAAACAACTATTTCCTGGCAGAACTTTCTCTGTCTTTGCTGGCTGAAGGGCATTGTAACACATGCAATAAAAGGGGAAAAGATCTGCTGGTAGAGATTGTTTACTTTAAAGTTCTGTTTGTTTTGCCTCTTCTCTAGGAAAGAATGCATATTTCTATGAAGCTCTGTTTTGGTTTTTTTTTTCTCTCTTTGACTGACTGGTGAAAACACTCAATTGACAAACAGGAAACCAAAGGAATTTCAATCTCTGCAGGGCAGAGTTCACATGAACTGTTAACACTTCTTCCTCTGATCCTTTTTGTCAGTGAATGGCTCTTATCTGGTAATAACCCATGTTCTTGGGCCAAAACTTTGAAACCAATCTCCTAATTTCTAACCCTGGCACTGAAATCAATAGAGGAGTTTCTAAACCACTTCAGACACTACATTAAAAATAGGATACAAAATGTAAGTGGCAAACTATGGGTTTAATCAGATGCTCACCATTCATTAATATACTGCCACTCTGAAGATCCATTTTCTAGATCAATAGATCAGATGTGCTGATCTGGTCTCCACATGAGGATGGAGGTCCCTGAGAAGTGAAAACCCCATGTTTGTTGCAGGCCGGTAGCATCCATTTGTGGTACTTCATCACTTTGTGGGTAGCATCTCTTGAACTGTCCACTTTAAGCAGCTGGAAACTTACTTTCCAATACAGCATTTCCTTTGTTGCCTGTCGTGGATTCTGTGTGTGCCTGACTGTGTATGTGTGCTTTTTACTTTGCTGAAACAACGCTGAAGATGAGAAGGTGCAAAAGGCCCTGTTGGCTAAAATGTGGTATCTGACATCTGGTACTATTTTCTCATATGTAAGAACAAGGTTGAAAAAGGCAGGAGCACTGGGATAGTTCTCTAAAACCAGAAGTGACTGCTAGGAGAGCAACTGCCACCCTATGCTCTGGATCCAGTATTTCTGAGAGATGTAACTGACATCTAGTTGCTCAACAACAGAGCAAGGCTTGGGGTTTTTTTCCCTCTTAATTCATAACCAACAGCAATACACACACTAATTTACTTACACCTAATAGCTGGAAGCAGCGGATCCACGTAGGGCATGCTTCAGCTCCTGGAAAGATTCAGGTCTGCTTCTCTTACATATTAGGAATGTTTGCCAGACAATTGCTCATAAACTGGGACTCAGTAGAGTAGGGGCATGTTTTCCTGACAAATCTCATACAGAAAGGAAAAACTCCTGGTTCCAAGAGAGGCCTGAATGTCTCTCCATTGGAAGTGCACTGAGCCAGGAGGTGGAAGCCTGTGCTCTGACAGCTCCTTCCAAGACATTTTTCCCTCCTTCCCTCCCTACCTCCATTTTTATTGTTCATCTGCTAGGTATGAACAGGAAAAGAGCAGGAAGAGTGAGAGAACAGAAATGCCCTGATACCAGAGTTCAGAAGTCAGGACTCCTACCTACCACTGTCCCATCTGTGTGGCTTTACTGCCAGAGCCAAGTGCTCCACCTTGTCCACAAAGATATGGCATGGAAAGAGACGAGCAACTCTTCTTTTCCATCTCTCATTACGTCAGGAAAGTTGACATTATGGTGGTTTTGAGGCACTCTGCCCTTATGGTCTTAGGAGTTTACTGGCATACCCCTTTGAACAATGACATGCAGAGGGCTTGGGTACCACTTGAACACTGTATCACCACAAATCCCCACGTACCTGTTTTGCACTGCACAGAAATGGAGCTGGAGGTGCCCACACAAAGTGAGGTCAGGCAGGGAGATAATCAGAGCTTGAAAGAGAGATGCTGAGAGCAGATCTGGAGGTCCCGATTATGGTGGTTGGCTTTTAAAGAGCTCCTTGATGTGCCTTGGGCTTCTATAAGATCTGACACTAAGTATCGATCTAGAAGATGTTATATTTATTTTGGTGATACAAGCTCCATTCCCAGGATGTTCAGGAACATAGATCTTCAGAGCCAGAAGGGATTAAAAACTTCAGCTTCTTTGTAATGATAAACTAAGAACTTTATCCAAAAATGTCTGATTCAAGCTTGCAGCTTGTGATGAGATATTGCAAAGCTCTTAAAATTCCAGGATCTCAAGAATTCTTGCCCATTTGGCCCCTTTCCTAAGTCTGCCACAGTTCTTGAATAAAAACCTCTTGAAAATATGTATGTAAATGCAGGACATTTTACAACATGTTTGTGAGGCAGGCAAACGAGTTAGGCCTTTGAGGAAGCCTGAATAGGTTAGGATTATAATTCATTGTAATGTCATGGTAAACTGCAATTTCAAAGGAGTAAGTCGTTCAGTTTGTAGCCAATAAAAATTTTAAAGGAACAAAACCCCAATTTGCTTTATAATCAATAAAATGCACAACTTCTTTATCTTATTAGAAGAGGCTGTCAGCAGTCAAGCATTGTCAACAGGCCGTTTGATCTATCAGTGAAACAAATCATTTACAAGGAACACAGTGCTGCTGCTGTGGCTTTTGCAGTGCTTTTAATGAGGACTGGCAATACTTCTGTTCTGTTACAAGATTCCAAAGTGAATTTGTTGGAGTCACACTCAGGCTTGATGTAGGAGAGTGGGGTTTAGAAATAATTAACAGCGCTGTTCCAAATAACTCAACAGATTAAGGACTCATTCAGAATGAAGCAACTCTCTGTCTCTGTGAATGGTATTTAAATTTAGGGCGTCATTGCATGCTGGTCTGCTTCAGTCTAAGTGTGGGGCTGCACAGGATTAAAGGGCACACATGGCTGCTCTCAAGTGGGCTAATCAAGAGTAATGAAGAGTCTGTGCACTGGTATGAAAAGACACAAGAAGAAAATATGACAGAGTGAGAGGGGGTGAGAGACTGTCTAGCAAGTGTTTACCTCCATGATTGTGGCAGTCTCTGTACATGGCGGCCATGAAGTTCATGCTGGCACTCAGCACTATTGCATCCCTGCAGCATTTAAACCGGACAGCCCTGGAAAGGAGACTCCTTCCTACTATGCACGCACTACTGTCTCATGCTTTCAACATCTGTCCTCTGCTTTCACATTCCCTTAGATGCTGGGCCATATAATAAGGTGATCAAGGTGATATGGGGCAAAATGAAGCCATGGCCTTGGATTCTTTAGACATGTATCCCCTTAGGAGACCCCCAATCCTATGGCACCTGTGCTGCTGTAACTACTGATGCAGCTGCTGACATACAAGGGTCAGGACAGGATTTTCTTCCTTCCAGCCCCAAGGGAAAACATGAAGCTTTGGGAGGAGGGCTATCCTGGGATTAAATCTGATCTGAGGTTGAGATGATAAATGTGGGATAAATGCTGCTGTGAAAGGCATCTTCCTTATTCAAAGACTGTGTTAACGGAAGGCATAACCTTATGTCACATCATTTCTGAAATAAACTACAGAATAGCCCAGTAAGTCAAGGAGAACTGATTTGCAGCTCCCTCTGCGCCCCAGACTGCATCTTAGGCCTTTAGCTCACAAGAAAAAAGTTCTCATCCACCTGGCAAAATACAGGGGGCTGGCAACAGCAGCACCTTTGCTGAGTCTCACCTATCGTTTGTGCTTTGGACTAGAGGTGTACTTGGCAGAACAGGTTAACTCTGCCACTGAGATAGCTTTGTCCTGGGAAGCAGTAGTGGGAAGTCAGCCTTGCCCTGGCCATATCTCCCTGAGGAGCTGGGTTTGTGAGTATCCTCTGTGGTCTTTGGAGCTGCTTCAGAAGCTGCTTGAAGCTGGATAGGACCCAGAATTGTCAACAATCTGAGTAGCCTCTCACAGTCCTGCTGTGAATCAATTATCACATCTAACTAAATAATTTGCTGGAACAAATACCACTTCAGGCTCTGTTGTTTCAGGTGAAACTTGGTCCTAGTAAGCAGAAATTTACAGTAGCAGCCACAGAGTCATGAATTTCCCAACAGCCAGGCTTAATTCAAAAGCATATTTCAGGCCCTTGGGGGGACACTCTCATCTTCGTACACTGGGATTTGGGGATTTACACACATAATTCCCATTAACACTAACAGGAGTTACAGTATGCACATATATTACCCTTCTGATGCAGAGATTTCCCCCCGAGGATAATAACGAGGTTTTACATTCAGCTTCCCCGAGAGTCTGCTGTGCTATTACACGTGCAGAGAGATCAGCGCCGGCTCCTGCCCGGACGGCAGCACCGTGCGGCTGCCCCGGCCGCACGCCCGTTCTGCTTTCCCAGCACACCACCATGGACTTCACAACTCGCCGCCTATAACTACGCCGGCACAGAAAGCGCCGCTTTGCCGCTTTGCCGCTTTGCCGCTTTCCCAGCGCTGAAACCCGCCTGCCACAGCCCCTTCCTTGCCGCCCGCCGGGCCGGCGCCCGCTGACCGCGGGGCAGGAGCTCGGCAGCAGCCGGCGGCGGAGCCCGAGTGCCACCTGCCGGGGGACGCCCACGCCCGGGCCGACACAGCGACCCTGCTTCAAGGGCAGCGGCTGACACAATAGCTGGGCACGGCGGGAATTGGCTGGATGCGGCGCGTCCCGGCGGAAAACCCCCAGTACGAGGTGAATGGGAAGGTGGAGGAGTCCTAAGAGCTGAGCTCGATGCAGGCGGAGGCATAAAAAGCTGTACAAATGGTGGTGGTGTAGCATCGGGGATGTGAAACTTGGTGAGAGAGGGACAGTAGAATACCCGCTTCCTTCTAAGTCCACATGCATTCATGTATTTGGAAAAGGAAAAAAAAAAAAAACAAAAAAAAGGTTTCTTAGTGTGGTTAGCTGAAAAGTGGAAAATGAGAACAGACTTAATCAGTTTCCTGACATTTCTTACGCGGCCATTAAGAGTACTGCTGAAAAACTTCTATAAGGCACTTCACTTAAACGGGATTTAACCTGATGTTTAAATGAGCTATCCAGTCAAGGTCTGGAGGGTACTAGAATATCCTCTCTGGAAGTGTACTCATTATACCCTGTTGCATTTGTAAATGTTTTGCAAATGCCTGCTTGTCTAACAAGATCTAGCCACATAAAATGCATTTATAGCGTAACTATAGTGGGCAAAAAAGGTCATAAATATTGTAACCTGCCTGATCAAAACCTATTTGTTGTGTCCCATTCCCCTTTCAGCTAGTGTGAAGTTGACTCTCTTGAAATTAATGGATTGATGCTTTTACAAAGTGTGTGATAGATAAGTCAGATTATGTAGAGGCTAAGAGGACAGTTGATTTGGAGAGCAATTTTTTTCATTTGTTTTTCTGGTGCTGATAGCTTCAGTGATGTTAATGCACTGGTAACTGCAGTATCCCCTTGACAGACCCACGATGTCACTAGAGTCAAAGTACGCTGGTTCTAGACTTGCACAGTGTAGAAGAGCTGAAAGCAGGGTCTTGGCTGATCCAGATAGCCCTGTGTTGCATCTAGAGCTGAAGTGCTGACATCCAGCTCATAGTTCTCTGATTGCTGAACTATCTTCCATGAACACAGAACTGTAATTCCGTTGTATGTATGATCACTGATAAGAATTTGGCATCACACTGACAGATTGTAATGTAAAAGGAGCCAAATTTATCTGTTTGAATAATGTGTAATGCCCAGGTCATCTCTATTAGTAGCTGAGTTTTAGCCTAAACTGGTAAAACTGCCATAACCATTTTGGCATTTTTTTCCCAGCTCCTCCTGAAGGAGGTATATGAAGATGGTGTGTCCTAGTGTGTGCGCACACACACCAGAGTTCATCCCATCTTCATACTTCACCTTTCTCTATGCATGCTAAGAATTTGGCCTTCTGTGCATTTCTATATCTCCAAACAGATAATCTTTGTTAATAAATCTCTTCTATATGCTGTGAAATTCTGGAGGATCTCCCAGCTCATTGCAATTATGTGTGTTTTAGATCAGAGAAGTGATGGCTTATACTTGGAGGCTCTGCAGGGAGTGTTGCATGTTACGCTAGCGACACAGCTTTGGCTACAGGCCCTGATCCAAAGCCAGTTACAATCAAATAGTCAAAGGTCATGTCTACACAGAATAAAGAAATTTTAGTTGTAGCTTGTCCTAGAATTACCCTTGGTAATTTAAGCTAGCTAGCATGAGAAATAACAACACAAGCAAATGTATAGTTGAGAGCTAACAGAATACATAGGCATCTCTTTAAAAACACAGAAACAGACCAAGTCTATGTCATGTTTGTGGCCAGCACTTGACCATCAGTGCATCCAGACACCTCCATTCTCTGTTTTCCATTCTCTACATGGCAGCCCTGGTCACAGGAATGGCAGAACTTCCAGCCTCCGACGTGCTCCCAGGACACTGTGGCCAGGAGCTGCTTCTTTCCTGCCTCGGCTCTTGCTGAATCATACAAGGCTATGAGTGCCAGAGCATGTGTTCTGACTGCCCCTTGTGCCCAGATCAGGATGAGTCTGTCCACATAACAGCTAAAAAACGCTGGCTGCTAGAAAGTGGTGGTTGAAGCACAGTGCTAGCTGCTGGTAGAGAGGAGAAAAGCCTAATCTTTATAGCCTGAGGGCAAAAGCTTGAGAACATGAATGAATTTTCAGAAAAAGAGACAGAAGATAGTTACAAAGAGCAAAAAAAAAATACTATTCATATAAAGATACATATGTAATATATTTAAATAGCTCTATTAATATTTTGCAGTATTTGCATTATTCAAGGCACGTTTGGACATGGCACTTGGTGCCATGGTCTAGTCTTGAGGTCTGTGGTAGTGGGTTGGACTTGATGATCTTTGAGGTCTCTTCCAACCTTGCTATACTGTGATACTGTGATTTTTTTTTTTAAGCTACCCTCCATGTTAGAGGGCTCTGGATTATTGTTTCAAAGTGTGTTCAGTTTTTTTGATAGCATGGGATCTCTTTTTACAATAGTGAGATAGAGAAAGAAAACACTGATGAACTGAACTTCGCACATTCCAGTACCCAACCTTTTCATGTTAGAGGAAATTTACTTCTAAGAAATTGTTGGAATGGTGAAACCCAAGGAGTTGTGACCAGAGCTAAGTCGAGATAGTGGCCAGCTACATGTGGTGTTCTTCTTAGACCTGAATGTTCAGAGTGCATTTTATTGTAATTTTTTAATAAAGTAAGGGTAGATTTTTATAACCTTATGCAAAGGAAAGGGAATCTCAGACTAGTACTTTAAAAATGGAGAAAATATCATATATTTCTCCAACACCTGTCAAAGAAATGAAGTGGTTTGCTGTGAAGAAATTAATTAATTATTTTATCTCAGTATCCGTGAATCCTGTTGGTCACCCTCAAAATTATGGAAGGGAGAACAAAAGAAATCAAAAAGGTAGAAGAATAGAAAGGAGAAAGATGTTTTATGTTGCTGACCTTTCTTGAAGACAGACTTTCCACAGATCACACTGACCTGTCTACCTGTCAAAATGATTGTTTGTTCTTTCACAGTGCCTAGAACAATTGCAGGGTAAGGGTTTGTTTACTCTTTTGCATCATATTGTAGTCATTTGCTTTTATAATTGTAAACAGCTGGTAAAGGACTTAGGGAATAAGATAGAAGCAAAAATGAAGACAACTGGAGGGAATATGAAGGATTTTAAGACAGGGCAACAACCAGCATACTGCCATGTAACTTCTGTAGCTGAAAAGTAAATTACTGTTTTAATTAAATGCCTTTCTCTCACTAGCATAGCGATAAACATGAGCAGATATGTTTATCAGATCCAAAAACGTGATGGAGTGAAAGAGTTACTGTTACCTGTTCCCAATGTAAGACATGTATCTATTTAGTAAAATCTGAATAGCTCATTTAAAATGCTTTGGTCTCTGCTGTTAGCCATATCGTGTGTTTAATCCCATGTAAACCCTTGCAAAGCAAAACATAACACCGTGTCTGATTTTTAAAATGAACAAGAGCTCTTTTGCAAAATCTCCTCTCCATTTCCCAGAACTAGGTTGCCTCTTTTTTAAAGCCATTGTTTTTTCTTCTGAGTGTTCTGCTATTGTTTTGATCTTGTTGCATCATTTTTTAGCAGAAGAATGTTTTAAGAACAATAACACAACATTTAGAAATAATAACCATAATACCTCACTTTGGCACTACTGTTCTTACTCACAAAGCCATACATCCTGTCTGTGAAAGTAACTAAAAAGCAACACCTAAGAAACAGCTTCAGAAAATAATAAGCATATGTAATATTTTCTGTGTTGCCACCAGGGGTATTGTTTTCTTTTTCTTTAATCCAAGTCCAATAGCTCTGTATTGGTTATTTGTTTCAGAAGCTTTCCAATTAGTCATGTAAATTTTTCAATAGCCAAGGTGCTTTGTGCTTAATGACATATTCAGCAAAATGAAATTTCCTTTTGTTTTGAAAATAGTACTTTCATTTTCAGTTGACTTGCCCCACTTTTCTTATTATAATAAAAAGTGAGCAATTGTTTTTACTTGCTGCCTAATCTTTCCATAATTAAAACATAATTGATCTAGTTTATTGTTTTAGTTTTTATAGGAAAAACAACATTCTCCCATCGAATATTTAAAAATATTTGCCCAGAAAACCATTTTCACAAGTTCCTGTACAAATACAGGTATGGCTGGGATATATACTTATATTTGAACACCTGTCTATAATGCTTCTTTAATTGAATCAGAATTATGTGATCATTAAATTCTAGCATCAGAAAGTGCAACACTAACTTATGCCATATGAATCTTTCAGTATTTTTTCATAGAATCATAGA
>WBNM01005797.1:50153-63655 GCA_013399055.1 Ramphastos sulfuratus | reverse complement strand
CAGGACACTATTTCAGGTGTGATCCAACCAGGGCAGAGCAGAAGGGATGGAGAACCTCCCTTGACCTGCTGGACACATTTCTATTTTTCATACACCCCAGGATACCATTGGTCCTCTTGGCCACATGAGCTCATTCCTTTCCCATGGATCACTTACTATATATATTTTATAGAGAGAGTAAAAACAATATGTCTATATAACATATTTTTTTTAAAATAATGTTATCCATACACACCTATATTAATGATTAACATATAATATACATTCATTTCTTTGTACCCTGCATACCTTTCTCCACCTCAGCAAAACAACTAGATAAATCAAGTTTGTGACACTGGAAAAAAACCCTCTGTACTGAAACTTTACAGTGGAAATCCCCATTAGGCACCCACTGCTCTGCTCCCAGTCAGCTGTTCCACCCCAGCCCACACAGGTCATCATCCACCTCCCCTTCACCCAGCTTGGTGCTCTCATCCCAGCTGATGTAACCTGACAGATAAACCATCCCAGGCAAAACAAATCACTACTGCTTGCACAGCCAGTGGAAGGCAGATGCTTGCCAGACCATCACACTTCACTCCTGACTT
This sequence comes from Ramphastos sulfuratus, assembly GCA_013399055.1. Classification (NCBI taxonomy): domain Eukaryota; kingdom Metazoa; phylum Chordata; class Aves; order Piciformes; family Ramphastidae; genus Ramphastos; species Ramphastos sulfuratus. Next base: position 63,068 of record WBNM01005797.1, on the reverse strand, counting down.
CCTCACTGTGTCTTTCACTTCACAGCAGAAATGAACACAAAATCCACCTTCAGGGAGAATCTTAAAACTAAACAGCACCCACCCTGCAAGACAGCACAGTCCCTGATGAAACAGCAGCCTGCTGGTGGTGTCACAGTATCACAGTATAGCAAGGTTGGAAGAGACCTCAAAGATCATCAAGTCCAACCCACCACCACAGACCTCAAGACTAGACCATGGCACCAAGTGCCACGTCCAAACGTGTCCACTCTGATTTGGAAAGGAGCAAGCCACAAGTCACAGAATCACAGAATTAACCAGGTTGGAAAAGACCTCCGAGATCATCCAGTCCAACCTATCAGTTAACACCTTCTAATCAACTAAACCCTGGCACCAAGTGCCTCATGCAGCCTCCTTTAAAACACTTTTAGGGATGGGGACTCCACCACCTTCCTGGGCAGCCCATCCCAATGCCAATCTCTCTTGCTCTGAAGAACTTCTTCCTAACATCCAGCCTGAACCTGCCCTGGCACAGCTTGAGGCTGTGTCCTCTTGTTCTGTCCCTGGTTGCCTGGGAGCAGAGCCCAACCCCAGCTCGCTACAACTTCCCTTCAGATAGCTGCAGAGAGCAATGAGGTCTGCCCTGAGCCTCCTCTTCTGCAGGCTGCACACCCCCAGCTCCCTCAGCCTCTCCTCACAGGGCTGTGCTCCAGGCCCCTCACCAGCCTTGCTGCCCTTCTCTGGACACCTTCCAGCACCTCAACATCTTTCTTAAATTGAGGGGCCCACAACTGGACACAGCACTCAAGGTGTGGCCTGAGCAGTGCTGAGCACAGGGGCAGAATAACCTCCCTGCTCCTGCTGGCCACTCTGTTCCTGATCCAGGCCAGGATGCCATTGGCTCTCCTGCCCACCTTGGCACACTGCTGCCTCATGTTCAGCTACTCTCTACCAGCACCCCCAGGTCCCTCTCTGCCTGGCTGCTCTCCAGCCACTCTGTCCCCAGCCTGCAGCACTGCTTGGGGTTGTTGTGGCCAACATTTACTGTCAAAACAGTATGAAGTTAGTTGCCTATGAAAGTGAAATTAAGGGCTGGAACGATTGACTGCAGGGAGAGAAAAAAAAACCCACCAAAAAAAGTAACTCTGAAAAGGTTATCAAAGACTTTGCACTTCAGCTTCTTCACTGGAAGGGTTCTCAAGCACTGCAACAGGCTCCCCAGGGTGATGGCTGAATCCCCATCCCTAGAGGTGGTTCCAGAGGCAGAGATGTGGTGCTGAGGGACATGGTTTAGCAGCAGGCTTGGTAGACTTAGAGAATGGTTGGACTGGATGATCTTAAAGGACTTCTTAGTTCAAGAGAGACAGGGACCTGCTGGAGAGAGTCCAAGGGAGAGCCACGAGGATGAGTGGGGGACTTGAGCATCTCCCCTGCAAAGAGAGCCTGAGAGCCCTGGGGTTGTTTAGTCTGGAGAAAAGAAGGCTGAGAGGAGATCTGAGCAATATGTACAAATATCTGAGGGGTGGGTGTCAAGGGGCTGGGGCCAAGCTCTTTTTGGTGCTGTGCAGTAATAAGCCAAGAAGCAATGGATACAAACTGGAACACAGAAGATTTCACCTCAACAGAGAGTTTTCTTTACACCGAGGGTGCCAGAGCCCTGGAGCAGGCTGCACAGAGAAGTTGTGGAGTGTCCTTCTCTAGAGACTTTCAAACCCACCTGGATGCATTCCTGTGCAAACTATCCTAAGTGATCCTACTTTGGCAGGGGGGTTGGACTCGATTTCTGGAGGTCCCTTCCAATCTCTACTATTCTGTGACTCTCCAACCAGGACCACTCTGTGATTCCATGACAAGCTGTGGCTGCAGATACATTTTGGTATCCGCACTCTGGCCATTCCCAGTGACTCACAGCCACTACAGAAAGCTCTGCTATTAGTAGCAGAGGTCAAAGCTGTTATTGGAAGTCCTGTTACTAATTTACAACAAACACCAGCACCAGGTTTTACACATGGCCAGTTATCAGCAATGCTTATGAAAGGTGGCATGCTCCAAAGAGTAAAGTGCTGTGCTGACAACCGGTGTGTCTGTTTTCTTCCTGACACTGCCACCAGCTTACACACTCTACCTCTGCTCCAGCATCTGCAACATGGAGGGAAGGATTTGTAGTAAAGCTGCTAGGGAGTTTTAAAGACCTTTTGCCTTCTGATAGAAAAAAAGTTCTTGGATTAAATGAAAATATGTCAATTTCCCTCCCCAAGTCTTCTTGTTGATACAAGAAAATTCAAAACATCCCACTTAAGCTGTCTTATGTTTATCCTTGGGAAGGGAGGGAATAATCACAATTTCCCAGGGTAAAACTCAAGTTTGAGCTGTCAAAAAGGTTTTGTTTTCTTACATTTAAGGATGCAACATTCCCACACAGCTTAATAAACTGTTTTCCTAGGCAAAAGGTATCCCCACCTCTCTCTCCTGCATCCCCCACCTCTCTCTCCTGTTTATTTAGCAAAAGAAATTATGATGTATTCAGCACTTCAGTCCCACAACAACAATTTATTTAATAAACTCTTTCCCACAGGGAAAGGTTTTGGAAAGCTGTTTTGTTTGATTTAGATCTTGGCTTAATTCCTTCTCTTAGAACCTCAGTTACTGCAGGCTCTTCAAAGAACAGCTTTAGGCAGAATGAGAAGGGAAGAAATCCTCTCTTCAGATGACTCCTTCAACTCTGCCTGAAGCTCCCTATCAGGCTTGTTCACTCAAACTCACACCACAGCTCCATCCTGTCACAAATATCAACTTGACTCTTACCACACTCCCATCCTGCTCCTCCTCTTCTCCTCTGCTAACCATGCCAGATACTTTCTCCTACTGCGGCGTTTATCAACCACACCAAACCCCTCCTACACATGCACTGAATTCTTCTCAAAGCAGTTCAGCAAGATGCTTTCCCTCCACTAAAGCCCTGACCAGGGTGTAACAGCCTTGCCCCATCACCTCCAACCAGTGCTGGGCTCCAGCTGCTTTCCCATGCTCAGTGCCAGCTCCCCAAGCCACCAATTCCCTTGGCATCAACTGGGTGAAACTGTAAAGAAAAGGGAAGTGCAGTTACAGGACACAGGAGGATGTTACAGGGAAGCCACACAGGTTCTGCACAGGAGAGTTACACCACATACAGAGATTCACTGAGTGGTTTGGGTTGGAAGGGACCTTTAAGATCATCTAGTTCCAATCTCCATGCCATAAGCAGGGACACCTCCCACTAGACCAAACTGCTCAAGGCCATGTCCAGCCTGGCTTACTAAAACTATCAATATTATTACTCCACTTGGATTCCTGTGTACAGTTCTGGAGCCTCCAGCACAAGAAGGACATGGAAATGTTTGAGACAGTCCAGACGAGGCCATGAAGATGCTCAGAGGGCTGCAGCAGCTCTGCTATAAGGACAGGCTACAAGAGTTGGGGCTCTGCAGCCTGGAGAAGAGAAGGCTTCCAGGACACCTTAGAGTAGCCTTCCAGGATCTGAAGGAGGCTACAGGAAGGCTGGGGAGGGACTATTGACAATGTCTTGCAATGACAGGATGAGGGGCAATGGGTTTGAACTGGCAGAGGGGAGATTGAAAGTGGATGTTAGGAGGAAGTTGTTTGCAGTGAGGGTGGTGAGACACTGGCACAGGTTGCCCAGGGAGGTTGTGGCTGCTCCCTCCCTGGAGGTGTTCAAGGCCAGGTTGGACGAGGCCTTGAGTGACCTGTGCTAGTGGGAGGTGTCCCTGCCTATGGCAGGGGGTTGGAACTGGATGATCCTTGAGGTCCCTTCCAACCTTACCATTCTATGATTCAATGAGGACATTGCACATGGCAGTCAGGCTGGCTGGAACACACCTCAAGTTCTCCCTGGAGCTTTGATAAACTCCTCTCTCCCTGCCTCACGTTGAACTCTTCAAGAAACAACTTCCATGAAACAAAGAGGATGGCTCTTTTAAACTAGTCATCAACTAACTCAGGCAGACCAAGTTCAAGAATTGAGAACAACCCAAAAGAAGAATGAGTATGATGGGATAGATGGATGGCACTTCTCTTGATCTTGGGCTGCAGCAACAGCAGTGTGAGCAACAGGGAGAGGGAAGTGATCCTCCCCCTCTTCTCCACACTGGTGAGGCCCCACCTGGAGTATTACATCCAGTTCTGGAGCTACTATTACAAGAGAGCTATGGATGTGTTGGAAGGTGTCCAGAGAGGGGCCACAAGGATGATCAGAGGGCTGGAGCTGCTCTGCTATGAGGAGAGACTGAGGGAGTTGGGACTGTTCAGTCTGGAGAGGAGAAGGCTTCAAGGTGACCTTATTGTGGCCTTTCAGTATCTGAGGGGGCCTAAAGAAAGCTGCTGAAGGACTTTTTAGGGTAGGGATAGGACTGGGGGGAATGGAACAAAGCTAGAAATGGGGAGATTCAGACTGGATGTTAGGAAGAAGTTCTTCAGCATAAGGGTGATGAGAGCCTGGAATGGGTTTCAAGGGAGTTGGTGGAAGCCTCATCCCTGGAGGTGTTTCAGGCCAGGCTGGATGAGGCTGTGGACAGCCTGATCTAGTGTGAGGTGTCCCTGCCCATGGCAGGGGGGTTAGAGCTAGATGGATCCTTGTGGTCCCTTCCAACCCTGTCTGATTCTATGGAGAGCTGTGGGAGATGTGTAGTGCTCCTCGCAGCTGCGGCTGCACCACGACTTTCTCAGATGAGGTCAGCACCAAACTTTCCTGATAACAGAGAGCCACAGCCAGCTTTAGTACTGATTAGACTGGCTGAAAACAGGGAGAAAGAAATTTAGTGCTCAGTGACTCAGATGGCAATAAACATTTACAATGAAGCAATGAATGAGCAGATGAAAATCAATGATGACTTAAAGCAAAACCCACAGGCAATGTGCCACGCGTCAGGCAGCAGCCACGGAGCTGGAATCCACCTCCAGCAAAATACCTCAGTGCTCATGTGAAAAATACCAAAGGCATCACATTCAATTCTTCCAAGAAATAAGGGGGAAAGCAGCTGAAAATAAAGAGCTCAGGCATGCCATGTTTGCCAAAGATGGAAAGAGGTGCAAAAAGCAGCTTGTGGCAGGGCTATGAGAGACTCACCACGAAGGGCTATGGAGAACACAGGCACAGGGACTCAGCTCTTTCCTCTTCAGCAGGTACCTACAGCACAAACTGCTAAAAGCATCTACTCCTATAGGCAAACTCATGAAGGACCTCTGCATGCACCCACTTTTTTTCTTTCATTCTTAAGCATGCACCCACCTTTTTTCTTTCATTCTTAAGCATCCCTGAGTGGCCCCTGTCAGAAAGCATGGGGAGTGCACCAATAACAGGGAGAAAAACATAGCAAGCTCCTGGGATTCAGGAAGAGCAAGTCCTGTTTGAGGAAAAGGAAACTCAGCTCAAAGCTTGTAGTTCAAAGAAGTGTTATATTAATTTTTATCAGCAAAATAGGGTGCCTGCTTCTCTATTCACCACTGATCCTGTCCCCAGGAGCTGTTCCCATTCTCACACACAAGCATTTGCTGTGGCTGCATGGGGACCAGCTCTGGGAAATTATCAGTGTAAAAGATAAGCCAGCAAAAGTGCTGGGTCAGGAAAGCTTCCTGGCATGTTGGTCCTACCCCTGCTCTGGCAAGTGAGTGCGGAGCTGCTGGCCTCCTCTGCTCTCCAGTGCCCTGGGCATTTCACACTGGGATCTGCTCCCACCATTCTTGCTACAGCTCTGTTCCCATAAGCAGCTTTCAATGTTCCATTAAAGCTAAGAGTAGGATTCTTTATATGCATAAAATTGCTCAAATGCAGAAGCTCATGGGATCAGAGTCATATGCCCTAGATTTAACAGGCTCTGTGGGACTGCCAAAAGGGAGTAAAACACACAACTCTTCTGTAACAGCAAAAAAAACTCTTCCCAGCCTTAGGGGAGCAGAACTGCTAAGTGCAGCACCTGCTGTGGTCCAGGTGGAAAGAGGAGCATCAACCTTTTAACACAGATCTTGAACACACAGATAAATCATCTGCTGAATGAGATTTGATTTTTAAAGATTGTCTGACTGAAAAGAGTGATTAACACCTTGAAGGCAGAGATTTATAGAAGCATTACTGAAAGAACAATCCAACAGCTTAGGGAAATGTAAGCATCATTTAAACTGAGTTTGCTTGTGACTGGATGTTAAGTTTACACCTACTGAAACGAAAAACAGCCACTCCAGAAAACAGTGACAGAAAGCTGGAGCTGTTATCAGTACACTGAGTGCTATATCTGGGAAGTTCTCTGTGCCAGAGACTGCAGTCTGACAGGAAAACACTTGGTGCATTAAGGCACTCAGCTGATTTATGGCTCATTTACATGACAAAGGTTTTGCAGCACAAGGACAATTCTCTCCCTCCTCCCCAAATTCCTAAGCAGTTCTGCAGCTCTCCTTGGGATTTTCTCTCACACAAATCAACAAGACAAATCCCACAGACCCCAGTGGAATAGCAGGAGGGAGTGCAGAGCTGACGTGCTTACATTTCAGATGATCCTAGCAAACGCTCCCTGCTCAGACTGCAGAGCAGGACAACAGGAAAACCCTCACCACAAACCTACTTTTACAATCTCCCTCCTCATAATCAGATTGGCAGGGGCAGAGTGGGGTGGACAAGAAATCTCTTTCAAACCCAGTCTGGAAGGTGGATTAATGCTGAGGGCATGAGCTTAGCAGCCTGGCACCAGGTGGAGTCCAATGCCATCAGGAGTACCCACAAAGCTTCTCACCCTGTCAGCCTCAGGGAAGAGAGAAAAAGCTTCATTTTCTGGGAGAGGAGGGAATGGGGAGCCCAATGCCCATAGTCCTGAAGCTGAAACTGCAGAACATGCAACTAATAGTGCAGATAAAGTGCAAGCAGACAGGCCTCCAGTGTCCCCATGCAGGACCCACAGCATTCCTTTTCTTACCAACAAAATTCCCTTCACTATAAAAATGCTTTCCAGTTCCTGAACAGAGGGGAAAAGAATCTGCCCTTCTCCAAAAGCACATTCCTGCAGATATCACTCATGTCTTGTCTTCAATGTGCAGCACTGTTAGCAGAAGGAGACCATCCTGCCAGCCAAACCAACCACACAACACAGCATGGCACATGGCAGCATCAAACGGGCAAAAGTCCTGCATCACCAGAGCAGCTAGGGGCAGGCAACCTCATTTCAGGGCCAGAGACACCAGCAGCCTTCCTGCAGGGTCATGTCTAGCTTACCAGCCTGGGTTTTCTTCAGTCCAGCACACTCTTGACTTATCTCATGATGCTGACTTCTCAAAATACTGCAACCCCTACTCCCTGCTGTGCTTTGTACCACAGGATAGCAAGGCTGACCAAGACTTGGCACAGGGGAATAAAACAGCTCAGGCAGAGCACAAGTAAGAGATGATTAACAGCACCACCAAGAAGTCAGTACCATTAGGCATCTCTTTAGGTGTACATCTCCAGGTCACTTAAAACTGTGACTGCCTCTAGAAGACAGTTTAGTGCCACAGTAGCAACTTGATGGTATCTCTTCAGTCCCCAAGAGATATGGCAAAAGCAGAAGATTGAGAGGAACCATCTCCTTCAGCAGCATCTTACATAGCTTGGAACCAGACACGTGCCAAGTACTAATGCTGTACTGCCACCAGCATTTCCATCAGGCTTAACTTAAAACAGTTCACTGGGATTAAGCAGAGTTCTATGCAGTAGCTCCCAAAAGCAGAAAAGAAGACATGCCTAGGAGGCTGAAGGGACAAGGCCATACCTGCAGACACTAAAGGAACACAGTGTAATTTTATAAGGTACCTATTTCCTGCAGACAACTGTCAAATGTCTCTATCACACCCACCCAGAAAGCCATTTCCAGAAAGCCCCCAGATGCTGCAGAATCACAGAATGGTTTGAATTGGAAGAGTCTTCAAAATCATCTAGCTGCAACCTCCCCACAATGGGCAGGGACACCTCCCACTACACCAGGCTGCTCAAGACCCCATCCAACCTGGCCCTGAATGCCTCCCAGGAAGAAGGCATCCACAAACTTCCTGGGCAACCTGTTCTGTATCTCACCACCCTCATTGTCAAGAATTTGTTCCTAATCTCCAGTCTCCATCTCCCCTCTTTCAACTCAAAGCCATTGCCCCTCATCCTGTCACTGCAAGCCCCCTCCCTAGCTCTCCTGCAGCCCCTTCCAGGTACTGGTCTCCCCAAGAGCCTTCTCTTCTCCAGGCTGAACAGCCTTAAAGATTCAACATCTTTCCATGACTCCAAGAATGCAAAGGCAAACTGGCATGGCCCATGGGGAGCCCCCAGCATAGTCCTCATGCCCAGCACACACAGCTGTAGGCCATGGGGAAAGGAAGGGAAGGAAGACAAAACACTTTTGCAATGATGTTAACAGCAACCCTTATCAAACCCACACAGACTTCTACATCAAAAGACCTAGTGTGTAACTATTTATGTTCTAAAAAGAAGGCTAAGTAGGTTTTTGGTTGTTTTTTTTCTTCACAGTTCCTTTTTAAAGGCTGGTAAGAGACACCCAAAGGTCCCTTTTGGTAAGAGACACTCCAATGGCAGGTCACTGTGTGCCTGCTGCCTCACACATCCTTACACGTATCCTGCAAGGTGACCAGATTCTGGAGCTGCTGGTGTGAGACAGCATGCTTAGAGAATAAACAAACAGAAACACTTTTCTCTGTGTGTTTTGTGATACAGCCCTCAAAGAAACCAAGATGAAACTGCCTCTCTTCCCTTCTCTGAAAGCCTTTCTACGCAGAGCCCACAGTTCCCTCACTGCACATGCAGAGGGGGAGCAAATGGGTGAGGAGATGGAGCAATGCTTCCCATCTTCTGCAAGCTTTGGAGCTGCAGAAACAGCACTGCTGGTACTGGAAAGCTTTGAAAGATCCTTAGGAAAGCCTCAGGGCCCCATCACAAAATTCTTCTTCAATCCTAAAAGACTTTACTACTCTTGAAAGCAGTGGAAACCACTGCCTGTTGATGCACTCACTTTGGGAACCACTCTGTGACTCACAGGCTAAGCAGAGGACAGGAATTTATGCTCTTCTGCTGACTCTCATCCTGCATCACAAGGCAACAACAATGTGAGACGAGGAAACAGCTCCTGAGCTTTTCCACATGTTTTTTTTTCCCCCTGCACTGCAACACTCTTCAGAAAAGGCAGGTTCAGCTTTCTCCCCAGTTCTCATTCTCCAAGTCTACACTTTGGATAAAAAGAAAAGCTCTCACAGTTTTCAATGTACCCCACACAAAGTTCATCACCAATGAAGAGCCAAGTGTCTCCTAAGCATCTGAAGGACCTGACTGACCTCCCAAAACCCTGCTCAGAAGCCTCTCGTGCTGCTGTCTGTGAAACTCCAGACATTCTTCTGTGTCTGAAAACTGTAATGGTTGCAAAAGGCAGCTGAAATACTAATACAGCTGAACACCTACACAGCAGCAGGCACAAAGTCTGCCAAAACCCACTGAAACCTCTCCATTTTAAGTAACTGGAAGGCAAATCACAGTCCTGTATGTTTCAGAGAGTATTTTATGGCTTCCCTCAGCATCCAACTCAGCAAAGCAACCATCACTCACACACACACCCCCAAATAACAGAGCAAATAATATTGACTGCACCCCATAAATCTGAAGGAGTGATACTTTCAGTTTTTTCTTAAGACAATAAAATGCCTCAGGCATACACATTGTTGGTTGAAGCAATGTGAGTAGAATGCTGTGCTGGATTTTAGTTTTAATAACAGGATTATGAGGTAATGTTTGCATGCCTAGGAGCAGAGCTAAGAAATTTCCATTATACAGACGAGCTGAAATGATGTAGTATTTCCTAGAGCAATTTAAAACAAAAATTAAGCATCTCCAGGATCTTGGCTTGACTACTCCTCACGCCCAAGATAAACCTCTCTGCTGGTTTGTTTTTTTTTTTTAAAAAAAAAAAAAAAAACAATGTGTGGAAACTTTTTCTTCTGAAAGCAAAAAAATAAATGTATGGGTGCTACAGGAAACCTGAATAAACATCAACACTTTGGCTCAGTGCAGCAAGAACAATTGCAAGGAGATGATTGCCAAAGAAACAATTACTGAAGGAGCACCCAACCTTTTAGGCTTGTTCCATGAATCCTGGCCTGCAACAAAATGAAATGTGACCACAAGGATGAAAGAGGGGTTTCTGCTCCCCTGCTCTGCTCTGCTGAGACCTCACCTGGAGTACTGCATCCAGTTGTGGTGTCCCCAGCACATCAACCTGTTGGAGTGGGTCTAGAGGAGGCCACGAAGATGATGAGAGGGCTGGAGAGCTTCCCCTATGGGGACCGGCTGCGAGAGTTGGGGCTCTGCAGCCTAGAGAAGGCTCCAGGGAGACCTTACAGCAGCCTTCTAGTAGCTGAAGGGGCTACAGGAGAACTGTAGCACTTGTAGGAATAGGACCAGAGTGAATGGACTGAAGCATGAGGAGGGCAGATTTACAACAGATCAGAAATAAATTCTTTATGGTGAGACACTGGCACAGGTTGCCCAGAGAGGTTGTGAATGCTCCCTCCATGGAGGTATTCAGGGCCAGGCTGGATGGGACCTTGAGCAACCTGCTCTAGTGGGAGGTGTCCCTGCCTATGGTGAGAGGGTTTGGACTGGACGATCTTTGAGGTCCCTTCCAACTCAAACCATTCTATGAATCTATGAACATGAGTTTGGTCAACAAAAAGCACCTAACAGAAAAACCTATGACAGTCTCACACAGGAGAAGCCTTCAATAAAATGTTTCTGCACATATTCTTTATGTGGGTTTCCCTCCTTCCTAGCCACCACTGACACCTCTCTTTCGACACATTCCTGCTGTACTTGCTCTATTTTATCTCATTTTGTCATCTTCCTGTGTCTTAATAGTCACAGGAATAAAAAAAAATACAATGTGCACAAACACTGAATATAAGAATAAAACAGAACAAAGCCAGAAAAATAAAAAATAAAAAGGTTATAAACCTATTAGCTTGTCTCATGCAAAAGACTGACCTCAGTGCATCAGACCAAGGGTTTGTGCAAGCCAACATCTTGTCTCTAACAGCAGCCAAGAGCAAGGACCAGGGAAAGACCACAGCAGTATCACAGATCACAGGATGTTAGGGGTTGGAAGGGACCTCCTGAGACAGAGTCCAACCCCTCTGCCAGAGCATGACCAAAATCTAGTGCAGGTCCACAGGAAAGTATCCAGATGGGTTTTGAAAGTCTCTAGAGAAGGAGACTCCACAACCTCTCTGGGCAGCCTGTGCCAGGGCTCTGGGACACTTACAGTCAAGAAGTTCCCCCTTGTGTTGAGCTGGAACCTCCTGTGCTGCAGCTGCCATCCATTGCTCCTTGTCCTATCCCAGGCAGCAGTGAGCAGAGCCTGTCCCCCACTCCTGACTCCCAGCCCCTCAGATAGTTATAAACATTGATTAGATCTCTTCTCAGTCTTCTCTTCCCCAAACCAAACAGCCCCAGGTCCCTCAGCCTCTCCTCACAGGGCAGTGCTCCAGCCCCTTCATCATCTTCGTAGCCCTCTCTTGGCCTCTTCCAAGTAGATCCCTGTCCCTCCTGAACTGGGGAGCCCAAAACTGAACGCAATATTCCAAGTGAGATCTCACCAGGGTAGAGGTGATATGAGAAGTATATTTGAGTCCTTCTGCAGCTAAGCTTTCCAGACTTCAACTGTCCACAGCTCAACACCTATGTATTAATGATTCCTACCATCATGGGTTGTGAATGTTTAAAAGGAAAGCTAAGGTTAGGTAGCAAAGAACTAATGTGATTGGAAGGCTGCATACTGATTGTGGTATGGTTTGTCTTACTTATCTTTAGGTATTAAAAAATATAGAAAAAAAAAAAAAAAGCTGCAAATTAGAGCTTGGTAACAAGTAAACAATAACCTTACTAAGTGCTCGCAGGTCTCTTTGCAAAACTTGGGATTAATGTACAAATCTTAAATTGAAGGGATGGAAATGTAGGTGTTTCAAGTCAAGAATCTAAATGAAAACATGCTGTAAATTCCTTTATTTCCCTTAAACATTCACACCATGAGGCAACCCACGAGGTCAGCATCGGGTTGTGAGGTGAGCCTTGGGTAGTGAGGTGAGCTTGGGGTCGCGAGGTGAGCCTGGGGTCATGAGGTGAGCCTTGGGTAGTGAGGTGAGCTTGGGGTCGTGAGGTGAGCCTTAGGTAGTGAGGTGAGCTTGGGGTCACGAGGTGAGCCTGGGGTCGCAAGGTGAGCTTGGGGTCATGAGGTGAGCCTTGGGTAGTGAGGTGAGCCTGGGGTCGCGAGGTGAGCTTGGGGTCACGAGGTGAGCCTGGGGTCGTGAGGTGAGTTTGGGGCCGCNGGTAGTGAGGTGAGCTTCGGGTCGTGAGGTGAGCTTGGGGTTGCGAGGTAAGCCTTGGGTAGTGAGGTGAGCTTGGGGTTGCAAGGTAAGCCTTGGGTAGTGAGGTGAGCTTGGGGTCGTGAGGTGAGCCTTGGGTAGTGAGGTGAGCTTGGGGTTGCGAGGTGAGCTTCAGGTTGTACAAGTGGCTTCAGGTTCTAAGAGTATTAGCAAGCTGAGCTAAAAGGAGTCTCTGCCTACTCAGATGAGCTGTGGAGCACATCCCAGACATTTATGGAGCTTTCCCTTGTTTGGTTTTTTTTTTTTTTGGTTGGTTGGTGGGGTTTTTTGGCTGGTTGGGGGGAGGGCTTGGCTGTTTGTGGGGAGGGCTTGGCTGTTTGGGGGAAGTTTTTTTTTAGTTGTTTAGGGGTTTTTGGGGTTGTTTGGTTGTATTTTTGTTTGGGTTTTTTTTTGTTTGGGTTTTTTTTTGTTTGGGTTTTTTTTTGCTTGGGTTTTTTTTTGTTTGGGTTTTTTTTTGTTTGGGTTTTTTTTTGTTTGGGTTTTTTTTTGTTT
>WBNM01005797.1:39677-50066 GCA_013399055.1 Ramphastos sulfuratus | reverse complement strand
TTTTTGTTTGGGTTTTTTTTTTTTTGTTTGGGTTTTTTTTTGGTTTGAGGGTTTTTTTGGTTGCTGTTTTGATTTGGGGTTTTGTGTGTTTGGTTTTGTTGTTGTTTTGTTACTTTATGACCTCCCCCCCCCCAAAGAATGACAGTACCAAGAGCACAAAAGCACTCAAACCCCTGTGAGAATATTTTCCCCTAACTGATCTTTTCATGTCACAAATCTGGCTCCAAGTGGTGATAAAAATAAAGCAAACAAAAAAAAAAAATCAAAACAACAGATTAAGAAAAAACTTTAAGTCTCCTGGAAACTATTAAAACCCTCATTCCATGGCAGTATCAGTTTTAAGGCTCATCTCTACACAGCATTCTTAAGGTCACCACAAGTTAGTGAGGTTAACTACTTATAAAATTGATGTCAGCATCTCAGTCTCTGTTTAAAAGAAACATTTATTCAAATAAAGCTTCAGTGACTACTTCTCTGCTAAGCAAGTAGTAGAGAGCTACCTGACAGGAAGAAATTCTGCACCATAAGGGTGGTGAGGCACTGGAACAGTGAATTTGTGGAGCACCCAAGCCTGGAAGTGTTCAAAGCCAGGTTGTGTTGGAGCAAGCTGGTTTAGTGGAAGGTGTCCCTGTGTATGGCAGAGAGTTTGGCACTAGATGACCTTTAAGGTCCCTTCCAAACCAAACCACTCTGTGATTCTATATAAAGCACAGAAGATGCTGAGTTACTCACAAGGAGGAAGGTTAATAAGAGACACAGAAAATTTGAAACTAAAAAAAGGCCCTTTTGTCTTTTTTTTTTTTTAGCAAACTACTCCCAACTCTTCCCTTGTGATTTCTCATCTCCTAGAACTTCTTGTCCACATATATTCAGCATCACACAATAGCACATGAAAGCAACTCCAGATTCAAGCTGTATATTTAGCATTCCTGACTATGCAGACTATCAATTTCTACCCAAGGCAATTCTTTTCATGTGACACCCATCACTCAACTCTGGTAACTTCTGTTCAAGTTAAGTGGAAAATGTTAATAGCTATTCATTTTACAAGGTCAAATACCTCTGAACTTGACTCTATACAACAGCAGGGGAAAACCAAGAGGTTCTCCATTCTCTGAGGAGAGAAGGTAAAGGAAGCACAAGCAGAAGGCTACAAGTGAAGTCTGTCCTGCTATCTAACACATCTCTGTGTATTGAGTCCTTGGGTCTACTGGGATATTTGGTGCTTTTTACTGTGGCCACCTGCCCTTAAGCATATCCCAGTAGACCCAAGGACTCAATACACAGAGATGTGCCATTGTACATCTACATTAGGCTGCACTGTTTGGTTTTGAAGTTGTTAGATAGCAGGACAGACTTCACAGCAAGAGGAGACAGCTCTCTGCAAGAGCCAGGGTAGTACAGGTCCATTTGACCTGCTGCAGCAGGTCCAAAGGCTGAGCACCTCCCTGTGGGAACAGGCTGAGAGAGTTGGGGTTGCTCAGCCTGAAGAGAATGCTCCAGAAAGACCTTAGAGCAGCCTTCTGGTACCTGAAGGGAGCTACAGGAGAGCTGGGGAGAGGCCATTTGGAAGGGCTTGGGGTGGTAGGATGAGGGGCAATGGTTTGAAACTGGAGCAGGGTAGATTCAGGCTGGACATCAGGAGGAAGTTCTTCACAGTAAGAGTGGAGAAATACTGGAACAGGTCACCCAGAGATGTAGTTGAGGCCCCATCCCTGGAGATAGTCAAGGTCAAAGTTGGTGGGACCCTGAGCAAGCTGATCCAGCTGAAGGTGTCCCTACTCAGTGTAGAGGGGGTTGGATAAGATGACCTTTGAGGGTCCCTTTCAACCTAATGCAGTATTGTGTGATTTGGGAGCTAGACACACAGAAGTCAACACAAGAGGCTAAAATGAAAGTTTGAAGAATTAGGGAAGAAAACTTAACTGCAGAGAATGGTCTCTAAGTAAGACTTAAATAAGGACCTATTGCATAAGATAAATTTATTCTTGGAAGTTACTCTTATACTTTTATCCTTGCCTGTAAACTCCTACGAGCTGTAACATCTTATCTGCTCAAGGAATCTAAATTGGTCTTTAAAAAAGTTTTGTAGAGATTTCAGTTTGGTTTGAGAAGTTGTTTCATTTCTTGCCAGCCAAGGCAAAAATAATAATTTAAAAAAAAAAAGCAGCCCTTTACCACAAAAGATAGAAGGAGCATTTGGTAGGAAGCAAAAATGGATGGTGTGGGGTTTATTTCAGCTTCACTTGTCATAGAGAGAGGAAAAGACTCAGGAAAATTGAAGCAGACTACAAATATCTGTAGTGGAAAAATCAGGTGGGTGGGTGGCTCTTTTCTACAGAGAAATTCATAGAATGGCTTGGGTTGGAAAGGACCTTGAAGATCATCAAGCTCCAACCCTCCTGCCATGGGCAGGGACACTTTCCACTAGCCCAGGTTGCCCAAGGACTAACCCAATCTGGCCTTGAACACTTCCAAGAGAGGAGGCATCCACAACCTCCAGCTCATTTACAACACTAGATTTGGGAGAGAGAGGTGCAGTTATTTCAGGTTAATTCTGCTTCCTCTCTAGCAGTTCAGGAGCTGGTTTGTCAGCACATCACCACCACTATGCTAACCACACCAAAAATTTGGGAGTTCTCAAACTAACCTTTCCAACAACTGCCAGCAAAACCAGCCAGACACTGAGTGCCACCCCTACCCAACCTGTGCAGGAGAAGCCAAGATTACATTAGCCTGAAGGCCAAAAGCCACCTTCTGATGGGGAGTCAGAGACTTGGGGATGCCAGCAGGGCAGAAAAGCTGCTGCTCATCTGGCTGCTCATGCCCACACACTCCCTTGCTCTGCCAACTGAGAACTTGGCTTTCTGTTAGCAGCAGCTGAAGAGCTGCCATCTCCCACTTTTCAGTTAATGCCCTTGTCCTTCTTAGTGCTACAATAATCCTTCCCTTCACATTCAAGAGTGAGGTTTTCTATTAGAATTCCTGTATTTTCATTTATCTAGTCCAAAGGGTAGCTAGAAGACATTTTACTTCATTAGCACTGAATATATTTATTTCTCATTGGTAAGCAGGATATAAGCAGGATCTTTCTCAGTCCTGAGTGGAGCAGAGCCCTCCGAACATGATACACAATTTTCCCTCCTGCTGGCAAAACCTATTTCCCATTCTCTTTTTGCTAACAAGCAGAGTTTTCTCCCACCAATGCTTGATCACAGGCAAAAATAACAAGATCAGGGTAAAGGTGTGAGGGGAGGGTCCACATCACATGTTTACTTTACATAAATAAAGATTTGTAAATGTTATTTACTATAATAGTAATACACAGAGTGGCTGGAGAGCAGCCAGGCAGAAAGGGACCTGGGGGTGCTGGGAGAGAGGAGCTGAAGATGAGGCAGCAGTGTGCCCAGGTGGGCAGCAGAGCCAATGGCATCCTGGCCTGGATCAGGAGCAGTGTGGCCAGCAGGAGCAGGGAGGTTCTTCTGCCCCTGTGCTCAGCACTGGTCACACCTTGAGTGCTGTGTCCAATTCTGGGCCCCTCAATTTAAGAAAGATGTTGAGGAGCTGGAAGGTGCCCAGAGAAGGGCAGCAAGGCTGGTGAGGGGCCTGGAGCACAGCCCTGCGAGGAGAGGCTGAGGGAGCTGGGGGTGTGCAGCCTGCACAAGAGGAGGCTCAGGGCAGACCTCATTGCTCTCTGCAGCTACATGAAGGGAGGTTGTAGCCAGGTGGGGTTGGGCTCTGCTCCCAGGCAACCAGCAACAGAACAAGGGGACAAAGTCTCAAGTTGTGCCAGGGGAGGTCTAGGCTGGATGTTAGGAGGAAGTTGTTGGCAGAGAGAGTGATTGGCATTGGAATGGGCTGCCCAGGGAGGTGGTGGAGTCCCCATCCCTGGAGGTGTTGAAGCAAAGCCTGGATGGGGCACTTAGTGCCATGGTCTGGTTGATTGCCTAGGGCTGGGTGCTAGGTTGGAGTGGATGAGCTTGGAGGTCTCTTCCAACCTGCTAGATTCTATGATTCTATTATGATTCTACTATTTGTGGCACACAAAAAAGCATTATCACCAAAATTTAATACACTCAAAGGCTTGATAAACTGCAGGACAGGTGTCCACAGGCTGTAAGACATCAAACAACCAAATTTGACAGCAACATCAAAGCAAACACCTGATTAAATTATCTCAGTGGCCCAAGATTGGGTATCTAAGCTGGGAAATTGTTTACATCAAGTCAAAAGCTTTTAAAAAGTGTTTTATACATTATATAGATAGGCATTGTTAGAACTGTTTCTGTACTTAAGGCAATAGAAGCTGCTTATCATTTTCAGGTATTCAGATGACATTTACATAGGTCATCATGCAAAGCACTCAAACCATCCACCTGCAAGATGCTGGGACAACTGTTTACAAGAAGCAACATGCCAGACACGAAAATTCAGTTCTGCTTCTCTTCCTGCCTGCACACAGACAATGTGCATGAAGGTAAGCTGGGCACATCCCCTTCTGACTTGGAAGGTCTGCAAGAACAGCCCTGCAGAAATCACACATGGGTTTGCTTAGAGTGGAAACTTCATTTAAGGGCCTACAACCTCCATAAAGAAAAAGATGCAAGCCAGGAGGGAGAGGCAGATGATCTCCCCAAAGTTACACAGCATAAAGTGCTAGAACTAAGAACTGATTTCAGGTGGGTCTGACCCTTGCCTTCTGTCCTGCACCCATACAAGGCACAATGAGGAGCCACAGATAAAACAGTGGAGCTGTCAAAACAGGTTAAATAAAATGTCAGTGACTTTGCTGAAAGCCTTTTGTGGCTTTCCCTTCTGTTTAACAGGCAGCATTTAGAAAGGACTCAGACATAGAATCATAGAATGGTAAGGTTGGAAGGGACCTCAAGGATCAGCCAGTTCCAACCCCCTGCCATAGTCAGGAACATCCCCCACTAGCACAGGTCACTCAAGAGCTCATCCAACCTGGTCTTGAACACCTCCAGGGAGGGAGCAGCCACAACCTCCCTGGGCAACCTGTGCCAGTGTCTCACCACCCTCACTGCAAACAACTTCCCCCTAACATCCAGTTTCAATCTCCCCTCTGCCACTTCAAACCCACTGCCCCTTGTCCTGTCATTACAAGACCTTGTCAATAGTCCCTCCCCATTCTTTGCAGTACTAAAGCATCTTACTCAGACATCTGAAAGCTGAGTCTTCCTTAACAAGAAATTACTTGTTCCTTACCACAATCTCCTTAGGCACTTCTGCTTTACCCTGCTTGGGATCTCCCCTGCTATAGGTGCCATGGTTTATTTCCCCTTCTCTAAATCCCAAGCTGCAATACTCCCTTCTGTCAACATCCATATAATTGCATTTCTCCAAATGGAAAATAAGTTCCTTGGCATTAAGGGACATCCTTCACCACAGAACTTCCTCAGGTCTTCAGCCACCACTACACACCACCTGAGCAGCAAGAAAGAAGGGTTGCAACCTTTCCCCAGGGATGCAACAAGGCACATCCCCTGCTGTCTGCATGCACCAAAGCCAGTGTTCCAGTAATGTTTCTCCTCTTCCACTGTTCAGAAAGTACTGAGTCAAAGATGTTTTTTTACTGATTTCCCCTCTCCTGTCCCACAAGAGTCAGTGAGTTTTGCTTTTGCTTGTGTATCAGAGCTCAGAGTTGATTACAGACTTGATAAATTAACAAAGTTATTAAAAAAACCAACGTCACTTACTTCCTAAAAATCACCAACCATGAACAAAATCTCATCATTTTATCAAGTGACAAAAGCAGTTGACTGAAAAAGCACTGCTTGTATTTGTAAAGATGATACAGCCTAGGGAGCTTAATCTACTCAGCACACAATTACCTTTCCTTAACTGATCATCTCCTATGAGATAATGCTACTTTGTCTGTGCATCATTTGAAAGCAGATAAACTTTAGGTTTAGACACATGTATGCTTTAGAATTACTTGGTTTTATAAACACCCTTCAGGAACTGGATGCTGGAAGCTCAAATGCATTGCAATTTACAACTGAGTACCCAAGAAGAGTTTTGTGTTACAGATACTTATGGAATCATAGAATGGTAAGGTTGAAAGGGACCTCAAGGATCATCTAGTTCCAACCCCCTGCCATAGGCAGGGACACCTCCCACTAGAACAGGTCACTCAAGGCCTCATCCAACCTGGCCTTGAACGCATCTAGGCAATGAGCAGCCACAACCTCCTTGGGCAACCTGTGCCAGTGTCTCACCACTCTCACTGCAAACAACTTCCTCCTAACATCCTGTTTCAATCTCCCCTCTGCCACTTCAAACCCATTGCCCCTTGTCCTGTCATTGCAAGACTTTGTCAATAGTCCCTCCCCAGCCTTCCTGTAGGCCCCCCTCAGATACTGGAAGGTTACTATAAGGTCTCCTACTTATTATTCAAGTTTATCTCCACATTAACAAGGAAAAAAAAAACCAAAACAAAACCAACAACAAACAAAAACACATACTTCAACATTGGGAACACAGCAAGAGAAGCACTTTGTGGATACACAATGCAGCATGGCTTTAGAACATAGAATGGTAAGGTTGGAAAGGACCTCAAGGATCATCTAGCTCCAACCCCCTGCCACAGGCAGGGACACCTCCCACTAGTGCAGGTCACTCAAGGCCTCGTCCAACCTGGCCTTGAACACCTCCGGGGAGGGAGCATTTTTATCGCTACTTTAAAAACCACAGAGCCTTGTGAAAAAGGCAGAATGAGGAGCTTCATATTTTCACCAACACTGAAACAAACCCTGCAACCTTACCGAGCAAAATAGCCTTGTCTTCTTTCCTTCTTCTCTTCCTTGGTCTCCATCATGCAGAGTCAAAGGGGCAAGGTGAGTGGCCAAGCACGGTGCTCTTCTTCCCCCTCAGTATCTCATAGCCGGGCAGCGTCCCCTAGATATAACAGTTAAAAAACCAGGAAGTTCATAAATCAACATGTCAACAAAAATCAACATGTCAACACCTCCAAAAACCAACAGGCTCGTGGAAACGCACGTGACACAGTGATAAAACAAAGTCAAACTTTAACCAGTCAATATTTGTCAAGTGATAGCCGTTTATTACACGATGAGACCGTCGCCAAACGACGCGCTCGGGCCAGTTTCTCCAGCAGAGGAAGGGACACTGCAAGGCAGGTAACCCAAAGAGGAGTAGCAAGTTACAAAACTCTGGAAGGATTAAGGCTAAGCTGTTAAATAGTTTATACCAAACACCCTTCTGGTTTTACACATTTTCACAGAATGGTCGAGGTTAGAAGGAACGTCTAGAGTCCAACTGGCCTGCTAAAGCAGGTTCTCCTAGATCAGCTTCTGCAGGAACAGATCCAGGCAGGATTTGAATCTCCAGAGGAGACTCCACAACCTCTCTGGGCAGCCTGCTCCAGGGTTCCATCACCCTCAAAGTGAAGCAGCTTTCCCTTATGTTCAAGTGAAACCTCCTGTGTTCTCGTTTGTGCCCATTGCCCCTTGTCCTGTGCCTACGCACCACTGAAAAGAGCCCAGCCCCATCCTCGCGATCTGCGCCCTTCGCACGCTGCCGATCGGCAGCGATCTGCGCCCTTCGCATATTAATCAGCATTGACTGGATCCCCTATCAGCTTGTTTCTCTCCAGGCTAAACAGCCTCAGGGCTCTCAACCTCAGAACTAATTGGTAACTACTGCAATTAACAATAGGCTACACTAATTGGTGTCCCGAGATTCCTACCAAGATGTTTTATCCCCTCTCCCTCTCCAGCATACACTCAACCTAGCCTGACACCTTATGCACATGCACAAAACAAGTTAACACATATTCCAGATTAAAATCCAAACCAGAAGTTACTACTAAACATTTTAGTTTAATGGGTTGCAGAACAAAAAAAATGGAAGCCACATACATTACGATTTGTAGCAAAATAAGAATTCCTCCTGGACCTAATCAGTTCCCATTAGTTTGCCCTGCATTAAAAGGCCAGAAGCTACAAACTGCCAGACAGCTACAAAAGAGAGCATGTGGCAAAAATTGCCTAATCTACTTGAAAAGCCCAAGCGCATATGGCACTAGGCTCCATCAGAAGTACCTGCCATCATTTTCCCTGTCCACTGCAGTTCAAGTCCATTGCTCCAAAATGCACTTTTCCTTACTCATTAATTTTGAATAGCCTCAGTGCATCAAAAAGGTTCTCATCTCCCTGGTCTTTATGAGAGCTATGGTCACTCTTTAATGGTAGATGTGCCCGTGACATCTCTGGCTTTATAAAGAGAACACTCTTTTAGCTGTGCAAGTTAATGCTTGTCAGTCTCCAGCCAGATACAGAAACCTACAGGACAGCAGTGTATGAGCAGCATCAAAACAAACTGCCCTGCTCTAATGTCCCAGGCAGTGGGAGATTATCGCATCCTCCAGAGGATGTCCATGTGTCCTTATCTTCTCTGTTGGCACAGGTCCTTAGATCTCCAGAGGATCTAAGCCAGTGGCTTTGTTAGCACTGCATTTAGAGTTGCAACAGATCTTTCAAAGCACACAGCTACAACCTCTGCAGCAAAACACCAAGAGCCCAAAGAAAGAGGAACTGCCCTTTCCCTTCTGCCTGCTTTGTCTCCGCTGCACTGCAGTGTGTGCAAGGGCACCCACAGGCCAGAGCTGAGTCTCACACTGACACCAAACTACCAGAGTGCTGAGATACTGTTAAACCCACACGGTCAACAAGACACATGTGCATGAGAAGAAAGTGAGGAGAGCCCCTCTCTGTGGTGATGATAAACTGGGATGAAGTGAGAGGAAGTGAGAGCTGTCCTCAGGGCCTCACCCCATGCAAGAGTCAGCAGCACACTCCTTCCATTCATTCACTTCCTCTCTCATCATGTGCTGAGCCCACCCAGGGGAATACCAGGGAGCCAGGAGGAGAAAACCCTGCCCAGCCACAGCCCTACTCAATGCTGGGCAGCCGACCTCTGCTTCAGCCAAGAGGGGCAACAAGAGACAGGAGGTGAAGCTTGGCTCTAGATCTAACCACACATGCTGCAGGAGATCACAGAATCACAGAATGTCAGGGGCCAGAAGGGACCTCCAAAGATTACCTGGTCCAGCTCCCCTGCCAGAGCAGGATCACCTAGAGCAGGTCACACAGGAACACATCCAGGCAGGTTTTGAGTATCTCCAGAGAGGGAGACTCCACAACCCCCCTGTGCAGCCTGTTCCAGTGCTCTGTCACCCTCACAGGGAAAAAAAATTCTTCCTCGGGTTCACAAAGAACCTCCTGTGCCTCAGCTTCCACCCATTGCCCCTTGTCCTGTCATTGGGCATCGCCAAGCAGAGCCTGGCTCCATCCCCCTGGCACTCACTCCTTACATATTTATGGACATTAATGAGGTCACCCCTTAGTCATCTCCTCTCCAAGCTCCAAGCCACAGCTCCCTCAGGTTCTCCTCATAAGGAAGATGTTCAACTTCCTTAATCATTTTTGTGGCTCTGTGCTGGACTCTCTCAAGCAGCTCCGATCCTTCTTGAGCTGGGGGACCCAGAACTGGACACAATACTCCAGATGAGGCCTCACCAGGGCAGAGTAGAGGGGAGGAGATGCCAGAGCCAAACCGGTGGCACTGCTCTGCTGCACAACCTAAGGTTTGCTGCTTGCTTTTGTCAATGCTACACAAAGCTGCTGTCAACGACAATGTGGGGATGGAACCTACTCATCCCACAGCAACCAAATGCAGCTCCAAGTCCTTTCACACAGCAAGGAGGAATAAATGCATCACTTGGGAAGAAAAAAAACATACTGTGGTTTAGCTAATTAGAAGGGTTAGGTGATAAGTTGAGCTCAATGATCTCAGAGGTCTTTTCCAAGCTGTTTAATTCTGTGGCTCTGTTCAGAAGACAGGCAAGCAGAAAATTGGAATGTTATCCACAGAGCAAAAGCAACAAAGGCATTGAGGTGATTTTTTAAAAGTATTGCTAATAAAAATACACAAAGATCTCATATCCCTGGTGTTAGAAGGTTGAGTTAATGTAGATAATGGTAATTAAAGGGCGGTTGGACTCGATCTTAAAGGTCTTTTCTAACTTAAACAATTCTGTGATCCTATTAATTAAAATGTTCTGAAAGAAGCAATTTAACATCAGGTCACGCTCTGTGAACTTAAAACTTACTTAGTTCACTTCAAAAGCAACAGAGGTGGTGCTCCAGGAGGGCATCATTATGGCTGAAAAGTATCCTTTGAAAAGACAGTACTAGGAAAAGCAAAGTGATGAGGAGAGCTGACTCCCTGAGCTCTAAGTTTATTTTTTGTTGTTGGAAATTTGTCACATACTTGCTGGCTTCAAGGCAAAAAAATAAAAAATAAAAGCCTGAAAGCTATGAGGATCACAGCACAACCTGCAGTAAT
>WBNM01005797.1:11602-39296 GCA_013399055.1 Ramphastos sulfuratus | reverse complement strand
TCCCCTGCCAGAGCAGGATCACCTAGAGCAGGTCACACAGGAACACATCCAGGCAGGTTTTGAGTATCTCCAGAGAGGGAGACTCCACAACCCCCCTGTGCAGCCTGTTCCAGTGCTCTGTCACCCTCACAGGGAAAAAAAATTCTTCCTCGGGTTCACAAAGAACCTCCTGTGCCTCAGCTTCCACCCATTGCCCCTTGTCCTGTCATTGGGCATCGCCAAGCAGAGCCTGGCTCCATCCCCCTGGCACTCACTCCTTACATATTTATGGACATTAATGAGGTCACCCCTTAGTCATCTCCTCTCCAAGCTCCAAGCCACAGCTCCCTCAGGTTCTCCTCATAAGGAAGATGTTCAACTTCCTTAATCATTTTTGTGGCTCTGTGCTGGACTCTCTCAAGCAGCTCCGATCCTTCTTGAGCTGGGGGACCCAGAACTGGACACAATACTCCAGATGAGGCCTCACCAGGGCAGAGTAGAGGGGAGGAGATGCCAGAGCCAAACCGGTGGCACTGCTCTGCTGCACAACCTAAGGTTTGCTGCTTGCTTTTGTCAATGCTACACAAAGCTGCTGTCAACGACAATGTGGGGATGGAACCTACTCATCCCACAGCAACCAAATGCAGCTCCAAGTCCTTTCACACAGCAAGGAGGAATAAATGCATCACTTGGGAAGAAAAAAAACATACTGTGGTTTAGCTAATTAGAAGGGTTAGGTGATAAGTTGAGCTCAATGATCTCAGAGGTCTTTTCCAAGCTGTTTAATTCTGTGGCTCTGTTCAGAAGACAGGCAAGCAGAAAATTGGAATGTTATCCACAGAGCAAAAGCAACAAAGGCATTGAGGTGATTTTTTAAAAGTATTGCTAATAAAAATACACAAAGATCTCATATCCCTGGTGTTAGAAGGTTGAGTTAATGTAGATAATGGTAATTAAAGGGCGGTTGGACTCGATCTTAAAGGTCTTTTCTAACTTAAACAATTCTGTGATCCTATTAATTAAAATGTTCTGAAAGAAGCAATTTAACATCAGGTCACGCTCTGTGAACTTAAAACTTACTTAGTTCACTTCAAAAGCAACAGAGGTGGTGCTCCAGGAGGGCATCATTATGGCTGAAAAGTATCCTTTGAAAAGACAGTACTAGGAAAAGCAAAGTGATGAGGAGAGCTGACTCCCTGAGCTCTAAGTTTATTTTTTGTTGTTGGAAATTTGTCACATACTTGCTGGCTTCAAGGCAAAAAAATAAAAAATAAAAGCCTGAAAGCTATGAGGATCACAGCACAACCTGCAGTAATTGCTACTGAAAAATGGTATTTCTGAAAGGTTTTCTGCAATTTTTAGTCCCTTAAGGAGTTACAGTACAAAAGCCACATTTACTTTAGAGGTTGTCACTGGTATTTCAAAGTTACCCCAAAAAAAGCAGCCCTATTCCACACTCCCCACACACACCTGTCCTGTGATATGTCCCAAGAAAGAAATCCCAGGTATTCTTTAATCATATTAAACTGTTTAAAATGTTATTAAGGATGTGACTAAAACAAAGCTTGGCTCCTTGGTAGCTCCTCTCTGGCAGAGACTGGATAAGGCAGACTATAAAAAATGTACATACTTGGGGGATATTTATGTGCTAGGAGGCAGACATCTTACTCATATATCATCACTGCACACATAACTGATGACAAAGCTGCTTTTACATAAATTTCAGGCTCAGTTTAACCCTTTCTACACACAAACCAGAAATCACAGAATGTCAGGGGCTGGAAGGGACCTCCAAAGCTCATCCACTCCAACCCCCCTGCCAGAGCAGCATCACCTAGAGCAGATCACACAGGAACACATCCAGGTAGCTCTTGAATATCTCCAGAGAGGGAGANTCCCCTGCCAGAGCAGGATCACCTAGAGCAGGTCACACAGGAACACATCCAGGCAGGTTTTGAGTATCTCCAGAGAGGGAGACTCCACAACCCCCCTGTGCAGCCTGTTCCAGTGCTCTGTCACCCTCACAGGGAAAAAAAATTCTTCCTCGGGTTCACAAAGAACCTCCTGTGCCTCAGCTTCCACCCATTGCCCCTTGTCCTGTCATTGGGCATCGCCAAGCAGAGCCTGGCTCCATCCCCCTGGCACTCACTCCTTACATATTTATGGACATTAATGAGGTCACCCCTTAGTCATCTCCTCTCCAAGCTCCAAGCCACAGCTCCCTCAGGTTCTCCTCATAAGGAAGATGTTCAACTTCCTTAATCATTTTTGTGGCTCTGTGCTGGACTCTCTCAAGCAGCTCCGATCCTTCTTGAGCTGGGGGACCCAGAACTGGACACAATACTCCAGATGAGGCCTCACCAGGGCAGAGTAGAGGGGAGGAGATGCCAGAGCCAAACCGGTGGCACTGCTCTGCTGCACAACCTAAGGTTTGCTGCTTGCTTTTGTCAATGCTACACAAAGCTGCTGTCAACGACAATGTGGGGATGGAACCTACTCATCCCACAGCAACCAAATGCAGCTCCAAGTCCTTTCACACAGCAAGGAGGAATAAATGCATCACTTGGGAAGAAAAAAAACATACTGTGGTTTAGCTAATTAGAAGGGTTAGGTGATAAGTTGAGCTCAATGATCTCAGAGGTCTTTTCCAAGCTGTTTAATTCTGTGGCTCTGTTCAGAAGACAGGCAAGCAGAAAATTGGAATGTTATCCACAGAGCAAAAGCAACAAAGGCATTGAGGTGATTTTTTAAAAGTATTGCTAATAAAAATACACAAAGATCTCATATCCCTGGTGTTAGAAGGTTGAGTTAATGTAGATAATGGTAATTAAAGGGCGGTTGGACTCGATCTTAAAGGTCTTTTCTAACTTAAACAATTCTGTGATCCTATTAATTAAAATGTTCTGAAAGAAGCAATTTAACATCAGGTCACGCTCTGTGAACTTAAAACTTACTTAGTTCACTTCAAAAGCAACAGAGGTGGTGCTCCAGGAGGGCATCATTATGGCTGAAAAGTATCCTTTGAAAAGACAGTACTAGGAAAAGCAAAGTGATGAGGAGAGCTGACTCCCTGAGCTCTAAGTTTATTTTTTGTTGTTGGAAATTTGTCACATACTTGCTGGCTTCAAGGCAAAAAAATAAAAAATAAAAGCCTGAAAGCTATGAGGATCACAGCACAACCTGCAGTAATTGCTACTGAAAAATGGTATTTCTGAAAGGTTTTCTGCAATTTTTAGTCCCTTAAGGAGTTACAGTACAAAAGCCACATTTACTTTAGAGGTTGTCACTGGTATTTCAAAGTTACCCCAAAAAAAGCAGCCCTATTCCACACTCCCCACACACACCTGTCCTGTGATATGTCCCAAGAAAGAAATCCCAGGTATTCTTTAATCATAT
Organism: Ramphastos sulfuratus; assembly: GCA_013399055.1. Lineage (NCBI taxonomy): Eukaryota > Metazoa > Chordata > Aves > Piciformes > Ramphastidae > Ramphastos > Ramphastos sulfuratus. The sequence goes on along the minus strand of WBNM01005797.1, from coordinate 35,921 downwards.
TAAACTGTTTAAAATGTTATTAAGGATGTGACTAAAACAAAGCTTGGCTCCTTGGTAGCTCCTCTCTGGCAGAGACTGGATAAGGCAGACTATAAAAAATGTACATACTTGGGGGATATTTATGTGCTAGGAGGCAGACATCTTACTCATATATCATCACTGCACACATAACTGATGACAAAGCTGCTTTTACATAAATTTCAGGCTCAGTTTAACCCTTTCTACACACAAACNAACAGCCTCAGGGCTCTCAACCTCAGAACTAATTGGTAACTACTGCAATTAACAATAGGCTACACTAATTGGTGTCCCGAGATTCCTACCAAGATGTTTTATCCCCTCTCCCTCTCCAGCATACACTCAACCTAGCCTGACACCTTATGCACATGCACAAAACAAGTTAACACATATTCCAGATTAAAATCCAAACCAGAAGTTACTACTAAACATTTTAGTTTAATGGGTTGCAGAACAAAAAAAATGGAAGCCACATACATTACGATTTGTAGCAAAATAAGAATTCCTCCTGGACCTAATCAGTTCCCATTAGTTTGCCCTGCATTAAAAGGCCAGAAGCTACAAACTGCCAGACAGCTACAAAAGAGAGCATGTGGCAAAAATTGCCTAATCTACTTGAAAAGCCCAAGCGCATATGGCACTAGGCTCCATCAGAAGTACCTGCCATCATTTTCCCTGTCCACTGCAGTTCAAGTCCATTGCTCCAAAATGCACTTTTCCTTACTCATTAATTTTGAATAGCCTCAGTGCATCAAAAAGGTTCTCATCTCCCTGGTCTTTATGAGAGCTATGGTCACTCTTTAATGGTAGATGTGCCCGTGACATCTCTGGCTTTATAAAGAGAACACTCTTTTAGCTGTGCAAGTTAATGCTTGTCAGTCTCCAGCCAGATACAGAAACCTACAGGACAGCAGTGTATGAGCAGCATCAAAACAAACTGCCCTGCTCTAATGTCCCAGGCAGTGGGAGATTATCGCATCCTCCAGAGGATGTCCATGTGTCCTTATCTTCTCTGTTGGCACAGGTCCTTAGATCTCCAGAGGATCTAAGCCAGTGGCTTTGTTAGCACTGCATTTAGAGTTGCAACAGATCTTTCAAAGCACACAGCTACAACCTCTGCAGCAAAACACCAAGAGCCCAAAGAAAGAGGAACTGCCCTTTCCCTTCTGCCTGCTTTGTCTCCGCTGCACTGCAGTGTGTGCAAGGGCACCCACAGGCCAGAGCTGAGTCTCACACTGACACCAAACTACCAGAGTGCTGAGATACTGTTAAACCCACACGGTCAACAAGACACATGTGCATGAGAAGAAAGTGAGGAGAGCCCCTCTCTGTGGTGATGATAAACTGGGATGAAGTGAGAGGAAGTGAGAGCTGTCCTCAGGGCCTCACCCCATGCAAGAGTCAGCAGCACACTCCTTCCATTCATTCACTTCCTCTCTCATCATGTGCTGAGCCCACCCAGGGGAATACCAGGGAGCCAGGAGGAGAAAACCCTGCCCAGCCACAGCCCTACTCAATGCTGGGCAGCCGACCTCTGCTTCAGCCAAGAGGGGCAACAAGAGACAGGAGGTGAAGCTTGGCTCTAGATCTAACCACACATGCTGCAGGAGATCACAGAATCACAGAATGTCAGGGGCCAGAAGGGACCTCCAAAGATTACCTGGTCCAGCTCCCCTGCCAGAGCAGGATCACCTAGAGCAGGTCACACAGGAACACATCCAGGCAGGTTTTGAGTATCTCCAGAGAGGGAGACTCCACAACCCCCCTGTGCAGCCTGTTCCAGTGCTCTGTCACCCTCACAGGGAAAAAAAATTCTTCCTCGGGTTCACAAAGAACCTCCTGTGCCTCAGCTTCCACCCATTGCCCCTTGTCCTGTCATTGGGCATCGCCAAGCAGAGCCTGGCTCCATCCCCCTGGCACTCACTCCTTACATATTTATGGACATTAATGAGGTCACCCCTTAGTCATCTCCTCTCCAAGCTCCAAGCCACAGCTCCCTCAGGTTCTCCTCATAAGGAAGATGTTCAACTTCCTTAATCATTTTTGTGGCTCTGTGCTGGACTCTCTCAAGCAGCTCCGATCCTTCTTGAGCTGGGGGACCCAGAACTGGACACAATACTCCAGATGAGGCCTCACCAGGGCAGAGTAGAGGGGAGGAGATGCCAGAGCCAAACCGGTGGCACTGCTCTGCTGCACAACCTAAGGTTTGCTGCTTGCTTTTGTCAATGCTACACAAAGCTGCTGTCAACGACAATGTGGGGATGGAACCTACTCATCCCACAGCAACCAAATGCAGCTCCAAGTCCTTTCACACAGCAAGGAGGAATAAATGCATCACTTGGGAAGAAAAAAAACATACTGTGGTTTAGCTAATTAGAAGGGTTAGGTGATAAGTTGAGCTCAATGATCTCAGAGGTCTTTTCCAAGCTGTTTAATTCTGTGGCTCTGTTCAGAAGACAGGCAAGCAGAAAATTGGAATGTTATCCACAGAGCAAAAGCAACAAAGGCATTGAGGTGATTTTTTAAAAGTATTGCTAATAAAAATACACAAAGATCTCATATCCCTGGTGTTAGAAGGTTGAGTTAATGTAGATAATGGTAATTAAAGGGCGGTTGGACTCGATCTTAAANCTAAAACAAAGCTTGGCTCCTTGGTAGCTCCTCTCTGGCAGAGACTGGATAAGGCAGACTATAAAAAATGTACATACTTGGGGGATATTTATGTGCTAGGAGGCAGACATCTTACTCATATATCATCACTGCACACATAACTGATGACAAAGCTGCTTTTACATAAATTTCAGGCTCAGTTTAACCCTTTCTACACACAAACCAGAAATCACAGAATGTCAGGGGCTGGAAGGGACCTCCAAAGCTCATCCACTCCAACCCCCCTGCCAGAGCAGCATCACCTAGAGCAGATCACACAGGAACACATCCAGGTAGCTCTTGAATATCTCCAGAGAGGGAGACTCCACAACCCCCCTGGGCAGCCTGTTCCAGGGTTCTGTCACCCTCACAGGGAAAAAAAAAAATCCCTCTTTATGTCTCCATGGAACTTCCTATGCCTCGACTTCCACCCCTTGCCCCTCGTCCTGTCATTGGGCATCACCCAGTAGAGCCTGGATCCATGCTCCTGGCACTCACCCTTTACATATTTATAAACATTAATGAGGTCAATAATTAGTGACAAGCTCATACTAAACATCTACAGCAATGAGAACTCTTTTTATTAGGTAATTTCAACACAAAAGATAGCCCTGATGGACAAAGTAGGCATTTAAGTAAGGAACCTTGATGGATTGAAGTTTGAGGAGGGCAGATTTAGAATGGAGATTAGAAAGAAGTGAGGGTGGTGAGACACTGGCACAAGTTCCCTAGGAAGGTTGTGGATGCTACTTTCCTGGAGGTGTTCAAGGTCAGGTTGGACAAGACCTTGAGCAACCTAGTCTGGTGGGAGGAAGGCTGGAATTAGATGATCCTTAAGGTCCTTTCCAACCCAAATCACTCTGTGAGTCTATAAATCTACTACAAAATTGCCACTCTGCAAATTTAGCCAATGTCAGCATTTGATAATGATATTAAGTCCATAAAAGTAGATTAAAGTGCAGTGTAACTTTTGCTGTTGGTCCAGATTTTGTTAATTTTTATCAGGATATTTTTGGATACTCGCTTTGTTTGGTTTAGATTTGCTGCCAGAGTTTTGGGGATCCTACTGAGTGTTTGTAATGAGAGTGGGCTGCAAAGAAAAGCTGAACACATAAAGAAATCAAAAAATTACAGCAATAGACTGAAGGTCCTGACTCTGAGTACCCACAGCACTGCAACTGCCACCAACCTCCTACCACCTCCAGAAAGGCTGCTTCCAGCTCCTGCTGCTTGCTCTGCCACCTGGCACTGTGGGACAGCAGCCTCCTGCCATAGGACATTCCAAGCAGCAGCAAAGGAAGATGCTCTAAGTGTGAGGATAAACAAAGGCAAAGAGAACTCTATGTTTTGAGGGAAATATTAAAAATAAACAAACATCACAGAATGGTAAGGGTTGGAAGGGATCTATGAAGATCACCAAGTCCAATCCCCTTGCCACAGCAGGATCGCCTAAAGCAGATCACACAGGAACATGACCAGGTGGGCCTTGAAAGTCACCAGAGATGGAGATGCCATCACCTCTCTGGGCAGCCTGTGCCAGTGGCTTTGCCACCCTCACTGTAAAGAAGTTCCTCCTGGTGTTTAGATTGAGCTTCCTAAATTCCAGTTTATGCCACCTACCTCTTGTCCTGTCACTGGGGACCACTGAGAAGAGTCTTGGCTTCGTCTTCTTGACACTTACCCCTTAGATAATTTTATTCATGTGTGAATAAATATGAAGTCCTCTAAAGATAAATTTATCTTCTTTTACTTTTTTTTTTCCCCCCATGAGACAAGAAGAGGCTTGCTGCACTCAGGGGTAAGCACCCAGAAATCCTGTTTCCTGGCTGTAAAGCATCAACGATCAATCCTCCAAGTGTGAGCATCACTTTCCGGAAGCACACACATGAACAGCAGCAGCAAATGCAGAAGCCAATAAAGTGTCTGATTATTTTCAGAACACTCACTGGACTTGATAGCTTGTCCCTGGCCATCTGTGTTCACTGCAAGTCCTGGAAAGACACAGGGGGGAAAAAAAAAAAACCAACACAAAAAGAAAACCCCAACCACATTCAAGATCATTCTCTTCTCTACATAGAGCTTTAAGACCCTCTAGAGTCAACATCTCTCAGCCTTTCATAAGGTTGGCAAATACTTTACTTCTGTACTTTGCAAATGGGGAAATGAGCTACATGAAGCATCTCCACATGTTTACAAGAGCTGGAGAGCAGGCATCCTCCCACTAGCTTTAATTCAACCAATATCAACAACCTGCAGCAATGACAAGGGAGTAGACTACTTTGCCAAGGAGCCAGTCACTATTCTGTGAAATTCAAGTGTGCTGTCTTTGGAGATGAAGAGCACAGGCTCACCTTCACCTGGCTCTGCACTCAAACTCAGATCCACAAAAGGGAACAAAAAGCCTGACTCCTGTGAGGCTTCAGGCTTAAATCAGCTCCCTCAGGAAATACAAAAAAGAGCAGTAAGTGACTCGAGGGAAACCAAGCCAAGGGCAGTGCCCTGCACCTTACTGGGGCTTCATAAGGCCAGCAATGGCAGAAGAGATCACACCACAAAAACAAACAGGAGGTGAGAGGCCTAAGCACCAGTTTTCCAGTTGGGCAGAGAAAGAAGATTAAGGCAGGAGACTCCCAGTGAGCCAGCCAAGTGGACATGGTCACACCAGTGATGGGACACAGAGACTCCACTGTGACAAGGGAACAGGATGCTGCCCACACACATCTCTGGTGCAGTATCCCACATAACATGAGGTTCTTATTTCTGCTTCTCTGCTCCTGAGACTACAGACACCACACACATCCACTCATAGCCCTGCACATTTCCTTCCATCTGCTGTAAGATGAACATTCAAACGTTGCCACCACTCATTTTTGTACGTGAAGCAGCACTAATGACTCTGCTCAGATCTGTAACTCTGCAGCAGTGCCTTCTTATCAACAGCAACTCTGCCAGGCACATGCACCAGCTCTGGCTCCTGAACAAGGATTACACCACAAGTCAAGGCTATGACTGAAAAACCCCAACCAGCCACAAGTACTGTACTCAAGACCTTGAATACAGAGTTTAGTTTTGAGCCTCTCAAGTCAAGAAGGACATTGAGGTGCTAGAGCATGTTCAGAGAAGAGCAATGAAACTGGCTATGGGTCTAGAGAAAGGGTTTGGTGAGCAGCAGCTGAGGGACCTGGGGTTGTTTAATCTGAAGAAGAGGAGGCTGAGGGGAGACCACACTGCTCTCTACAACTACCTGAAAGGAGGCTGAAGCCAGGTGGGTGTTGGTCTCTTCTCCCTAGTAACAACTGATAGGACAAGAGAAAATGGCCTCAAGTTGTCCCTGGGGAGATTTGATTTGGACATTAGAAGAAGTTTCTTCACTGAAAGGGTTTTCAAAGACTGGAACAGGCTGCCCAGGAGGGTAGTTGAATGCCCATCCCTGGAGGTGTTTCAAAAAGGCATTGATGTGGTGCTGAGGGCCATGGTTTAGCAGCAGCCTTGGTGGAGTTACAGAATGGTTGGACTCAATGATCTTAAAAGGCTTTTCCTACCAAAACAGTTCTGTGATTCTACAATTAGAATCATAGAATCAGTCAGGGTTGGAAGGGACCACAAGGATCACCTAGTTCCAACTCCCCTGCCATGGGAAAGGACACCCTACCCTAGATCAGGCTGCCCACAGCCTCATCCAACCTGACTTTAACACCTCCCAGGGATGAGGCTTCCACCACCTCCCTGGGAAACCCATTCCAGGCTTTCACCACTCTCACGCTGAAGAACTTTCTCCTCATGTCCAGTCTGAATCTCCTCACCTCCATTTCCCCCAGTCCTGTCACTACCTGATAGCCTAAACAAGTCCCTTCCCAGCTTTTTTGCAGCCCCCTTCAGATACTGAAAGGCCACAAGAAGGTCACCTGGGAGCCTCCTCTTCTCCAGACTGCACAGCCCCAACTCTTTCAGTCTGTCCTCACAGCAGAGCAGCTCCAGCCCTCTGAGCATCCTCGTGGCCCTTCTCTGGACATGCTCCAGCATCTCCACATCCTTCTTGGAATAGGGGCTCCAGAACTGGATGCAGTACTTTCTAATACTTCAAGAGCAATACTACAAGTGACTATCAAGCTGGCAGCACAGTAAGTTGCAGAACAAATCACAGATAGAGGGGAAGCATTTCAGCAGAGCTGAAGCTGAACACTTGGGGGTTGCTGTCTGCACCTCTGGTGCAGTTTCCAGGGCACTGTGCAGACGTAAATAGGTACAGACACACACCAACAAGGACACAGCACAGGGTCACAGCTAACACCTTCAGGCATAAGGTAACAAACCAGGTTAAGAAAGATGAGATGTTACAATTTGCCACTGGGTCATACAAATGGCCATGATTTAAGTTTCATAAACCAAAGCACTACTGTAAAGTCCAGCACTGATTCCAACAGACATTCCATTTGGTAAAATAGGAGGGTGAAAGCACATTAGCACCTTATGAGAAATGCTCAACTTTGCAGTATTTCACTCATGCTTCAGTGGCTCAACCAACCAGGCTGAATTTTACTGCTTTTATATTCTGCTACTGTGTTCCATTTAATGTAGGAGTAAAGATAAAAGTTGCAGAATAAACAATACAGCATCTAGAGAAGTAAAGCAACAGAAATGCAGAGCCAGCAAAAAGGAGAGCAAGACACAACTTCTGAGTCTTTCCTTCAGGCAGAATGACCTAGCTNAGGTGTCCCTGCCTATGGCAGGGGGTTGGAACTGGCTGATCTTTGAGGTCCCTTCCAACCTTACCATTCTCTGATTCTATGGCAGGTGTTCAGGGAAACACTAGCCTCAGCCAACAACACACAGCACAGAACTAGTTACATTAACTTAGATTTAGTAAAATGAACAAAAGCATTGTTTGTCCTAAAGCTATCTGGAGATAGATATGGAATTATTTTAATACAATTATATAGTTACAATTTTATTTGCCATGTAGAGTGTAATGTTATTGTTAAAACATTGCTAAGCTCTGTAAAACAACTTCCAGTTCATTATACTTAACTGGAGGGTGCTAAACCGATCCAGAAAAGCTTCTCCACCTTGGTAAGGTTGAGGCTCAACTGTTGCTTATGTGAATATTACTCATCTTGCTTCTTACTTATGCACATAGTTCCACTGACCTTTAAAGTATTATGTCTGGAGTGTATCTGGTAAAAAGGGTGTCATGTTAAAATCCTCAAACAATTAACTGAAAAGATACTTCTGTGCAGAGGTGATTTCTGGATGTCTTGTTCAGCTTAAATACAGAGCAGTGTCACAATTTCTCTGTCTCCAGTGGATGTGGCTATTGCATTCTGTGGGCTGTTAAGGACAGTGAAGGTAAGATCTGGAGATGAGACAGGAAAGGAAACAAACATTCTTGCTCTTCAGGAACTGGGTGCAAGCTGTAGGAAAGTGTTACTACCCCCACTGCAGAGGTGCAGTAAGGTACCAGTCCAGGCATTTTTGTTCCCTACTAATGAACTAAGGACAGCTAAGCTTTGGTCACCATCAATTCACCAACTGTTTTCCTACCTCTCCCTGGAGCACACAAAGACTTTTATGGGTACACCTAGCAAGGTTCAACTGAAACACCAAGAAAGTCCCCGTAGTTCTCTCTGAACTGTAGCAACTTCTATTTTCATGATCTGCTTAGAAACATTTCAAAGAAAGCTTGCACACCTGTTTTAACAAGGTCAAAACACACACATTCAAATAATCTCATTATTGCCAGAACCAATGAGTTACAGGTTCTCTCTCAGGTTTTTAAGGGACCTGATCAAGCCCTCCTTAGGCTCCCCTCTGTGAACCAAGCAAAGGGGCAGAAGCAGCATAGAGAAGGTCACTCTGTCCTCACCATTCCTATGCAGCAGTGTGTTACAAGAGCAAGCCAGGTAGCAAACAAAGTCAGCCAACTGACTGGTGCCACCTCCACACATCATGAACAACTGTCCTACATCCCATACATGGAATGCTGTTCAGTGTCACATATCCCAGGCTTGGCCATACATCAGAACTGCATTCAAGAGTTAGCTTAGAGGGCTCCTGCAGGACTTGCACTGGCAAAGCAGCAGCACCACTGCTGAGAGCTGCACAGCAAACATCCTTTGGTGATGGCCCTTGGCCATTTAAAGTGCCAAGGCAGAGAAGCTGGGCTTTCAGCTCACCACCCTCACTGGCCATTTAAAGTGCCAAGGCAGAGAAGCTGGGCTTTCAGCTCACCACTCTCATTGGCCATTTAAAGTGCCAAGGCAGAGAAGCTGGGCTTTCAGCTCACTACTCTCAGGTTGTTAAAATAAATCCATGCAGCAAGCAGCTGCCAGTTTGAGGTATTACTGCCCTTCACCTTCCTCCCTTTCACCGACTTTGGCTGCTTGCTGCCACTCCACCCAAAATTACCACGCCAATGACCTGCAGCAGAGTCAGCAGAAGTGGCTATCTGCAGGTCAGTTATATCCTGCCATGCCAGCTCATGCTCTCTTCCAGCAGGCTTTGCTGCACACAGCTTAACTGCAGCACACACTTGCTTCTGGCACAGAAGGCAGACTTTCAGCAGAAAGCTTTGGCAGATAAGCTCTGACATAGCTCCCTGAGCTACTTCTTTCAGTGGGCCTCAACAGCTACACACTTTGTAAGACGAGTGCTGCTTACAGCTATGGCCAACGCTCACAGGCTGAGGAGGAAGCTACAAATGCATGTTCTCAGCTTAACTGCAACCTTGCTTCTCAGCTCTTCTCTTCAACCCAATAAAGCATTTATACCAATGATAAATTAAGCAGAGGAAGAGCAGAACAAGGCAGATGTTTGAAGAGTCACTCGGACAACAAAGATGAGGCTTGCACCATAAATCACGTGCTGTAAATCACCTTCTGCTCACAACTTCTTTGGTCCCAAAGTGCTTAAGCATAAAGTTAGATTTTCAGTTGTAAACATTCCCATTGTAGTCCATCAGACTCAGATAGCATGTTCTCAATGCTTTACAGAACAAGGCCAGGTAACAGCAGCATGTTAAAATAAGAGCAAATTTATCAATCCAACAGGAAGTATTAGAACTGGTCACTAGCTTTAAGGCTAAGCACACTTCCAAAAATATTCATAATCATTGAATTGTTTCACTTGGAAAAGACCTCTAAGACCATGGAGTCCAACTATCAACTCAACACCAGCATGGCTATTACATCATGTCTTAAAGTGTCATGTCCACATATTTCTTGAACACCTCCAGGGACAGTGACTCCACAACCTCCCTGGGCAGCCTGTGCCAATCCCTGACCACTCCTGCAGTGAAAAAAAAATTCTCATCTCCAACCTAAGCCCAATCTGATCCTTGAGGTCCCTTCCAACCTTACCATTCTATGATTGTATGACCTGTACTAGTGGGAGGTATCCCTGCCTGTGGCAGGGGGTTGGAACTAGATGATCTTTGAGGTGCTTTCCAACCTTCCCATACTATGATTCTATGATTCTAAACCTCCCCTGGCACAATTTCAGGCCATTTCATAATCACACTGTGAAAGTTACTGGAAACTTTTCTTTAGAAAGTGTCCTTTTTAACTTGTTAGAAAAGGCCTCTCAAATTAGCAGCCCAGGACCACTAAGTTGTGAAAGATTAACATCTAAATACTTCCTGACTTCAGAAAGCAACTCGAGACACAAGAGGTACTTTAAAGTAAAATTACAATTTCTAAGTTTCAGCTCAACATCCCTTTTTCAATTCACTTTGACTCATGCCAGTTCCAGGCCATGGGGTTTCACAGGATCACAGGATGTTAGGGGTTGGAAGGGGCCTGTGGAAATCTTTTGAGTTCAAACTCCCCTGCCAGAGCAGGACCACACAATCTAGTGGTCACACACAGGAACACAGCCAGACAGGGCTGGAAAGTCTCCAGAGAAAGAGACTCCACAACCTCTCTGGGCAGCCTGTGCCAGTGCTCTGGGACCCTTACAGCAAAGAAGTCTCTCCTCATATTGAGATGGAACCTCCTGGGCTGTAGTTTACATCCCTTGCCCCTTGTCCTATCACCTCTGTCACCCAGCTCCCAACTTAGAAGCCAAGGAGCTGAGGAACAGGGGTAGAAAGGAGTCTTGTAGGAAAACATTTGCATTGCATTACTATCTGAAACACCCTGAACAGACCCAAAATGCCAGGTTTCCATAGCAACCTTAACTGTGTCACACAGCATACACTGCACACGAAGTCACATATTGAGCAGTGTCACTGTAACAGATTTCTAACACACAAAATTGATACTCCCTTGTTTATTTTTCACTCCCTTAACCTCCAACACTTACTGCAGTACAGCCTGCTGAGTGTGACCTCCTGTTACAGCAGCAAAGGTAGCTTCACAGGTGCTGGCAGCACTGGGTGCATTAAAATTACAGTGAGTGACAGCAAATCATACCCTCGACCCACTGCACAGCCTGAAGACCCCTGCAAAAATAGCAACTGTTCTAATTGTTTCCTTCCTCCTTCCAAAATTCCTCTAGGTATTGTGTAACTGATTTTTTTTTTTTTTTTTAACTTCTCTTGCTACAAAGTTCACCCTAAAGCATATCCCCAAGCATCACATCCAAACGACTTTTAAACACATCTGGGGTCGGTGACTCCACCCCCTCCCTGGGCAGCTCATTCCAACATCTGACCACTCCTGACACATTCTTAAAGCTTTTATTATCTTGCCATTTTTGCTCCCTCCATCTCCAGATTCCTGTACAACACTACACAGTTTTCTGTCCTCGTACTGAGAGTCACTCTGCACTACATACTGAGCAAAAACTGCCCTCTCAAAGTGAATTCTCCTACCTAAAAAGAGGTTGGAGTGAGGTGGGGGTTGGTTATCTTCAGTATCAGAGAAATGGCTTGAAGTTTTGCCAGGGGAGGTTTAGGTTGGAGAGTCAGAAAAATTTCTTTGCTGCAAGAGTGGTCAGGGATTGGCACAGGCTGCCCAGGGAGGTGCTGGAGTCACTGTCCCTGGAGGTGTTCAAAAAATGTGTGGCCATGGCACTTTAAGACATGGTTTAGTGGCCATGGTGGTGTTGGGCTGATGGTTGGCCTTGGAGGTCTCTTCCAACCAAAACAACTCCATGATTCTGTATTACAGGCTGGTGTTGGCCTCTTCCCACAGGTAAATAGAGAACAAGAGGGAATGGTCTTAAGCTGCCACTGGGTAGGTTTGGACTGGATACTAGGAAACACTTTTTCCCAGCAAGAGTGGTCAGGCATTGGAATGTGCTGCCCAGGGAGGTGGTGGAGTCACCAACTCTGGAGGTGTTTAAAAGTTGTTTGGATGTAGTGCCTGGGGATATGGTTTAGGGTGAGCCTTGTAGAGAAGGGGTATTGGTTGGACTTGGTGATCCTGAAGGGCTTTGCCAACCTGAATGTTTCTGTGATTCTGTGATACAGTTACCTACATTTACCTCCCTGAACAGTTGCTTGCTTATTTCCACAAAGAAAGATAATTTTTCTGTGTTCTAACCACTTCTGCACAGCCAACTGCTTGAAATTATCCAGGAAAACAAAAACTTAGCAACCTATTTCTATGTATGCAGAGAGAGCAGTGGAATGGTTCATTCCAGAACAGCCCTGTGCTACCCCTTTTTTCAGCATAAGTAATCTGGACTTTTATTTGCTCAACTCTGGCTGTGTTCAGTCAGTCAGATGGTTCAGGGCTTTATTAATAAAAAGGAGAACAAAAAGTTGCAAATATGCCTGAAAGAAGGTTGAGCACCGATGCATAAGAAAAACAGCAATGCAGACATCTGGGAGAGCAGCAGCAGTATCTATTTTACTTTCAGGTTATGCAGGTGTCTTAAGCATTACTACAGAAGCAAAGTGCTCCAGTTGAACAAACTCAGCTGATTTTGAAACTCAAAACTCAAGCATCTTGCACTGACAGTATTGACAAACCCCTGCGTTTCTGAAGCCTGCCATGAGTGAAGCCTGAGTGACCTGTTACTAGTGGGAGGTGTCCCTGCCTATGGCAGGGGGTTGGAACTAGATGATCTTTGAGGTTCCTTCCAACCTTACCATTCTATGATTCTATGATTACTGTTTGCTGGTAGAGACAACCTTCAAAAAAATTTGACCTTGTTCACAAGCGGCTTCAATTCCTCCAGAGCTGCACTTCCACAGAAGCCTTCTCAGCTGCATCACTTGGTGCCATAACACTGCTCAGCTCCTTACTCATGCACCAAGCACATTCAGAAGACTGCTCACAGAAGTTGGTTCATTTCTAGCAGAGCAGGAGCCCATTCTACAAGGAGCAGCATGCCCCTGCTCTGCCAGGTCTCAATCTGCATGTCCTCCCCAAAGGAAAACAAGGAAGGGAACACATTTTCCTTGCTCTTCTCCTAAAATTAATCCAAAGCACACTCAGAGTTGAGCAGCAGGGCTGGGAACTCCTCTCCTGGGTGTAGCATTTGTTCCACAGCTTGTCACCTGTGGAGCCCAGGACTGGAGGTGTTTTAAGGGTCATTTGGATGTGGTGTTTAGGGCTATGATTTAAGGTGAATCTTGTAGAGTAGGGTTATAGGTTGGACTTGGTGATCCTGAAGGGCTTTGCCAACCTGCATGTTTCTGTGATCCTGTGTGACTCTCCAAGACATGCAACTGCATGTCTGCTAGATTCTTGTGGTTAATGTTATTTGCTCTTCCCACCCTCCCTGTAGAAGATGATGGATTTCTGCTACTTGCTGAACCATTTTGATCTCAGGATCAGTCTCTACTCCCCTTCCCATAAAACCTGTCTGTTACTTGCCAGGCTCAGTCTGGGAACTACCAGAACAGGGCTGAGGAAAGGACACAACTGGTTGACAAAACACTGAAACTAACTACTCACACAATAGGGTCAAGTGTGCAGTGTCAACAGAGCAGGAGAAAACAAAACTAATCCCCAGCTCCTTAATGTCTTCGCATGACACCCGATGTGTTGTTTGTGCTAACAGAAACTGTGCATTACAAAGAGAAATCCAATTTTCACAACAAATAACCCACTTCAAAATAAGCCACTGAGTGGTCAGCTGAGGAATCCAGAAATCCTGTTTGTAAGGAAACAAACCTGCCCCAGCCAGCAGCCAGACTGGCACTAGCCCAGCAGAGCAGATATTACTTTCCATCCTGCATGAGTGGAGCAGGACACATGTGTAGATGTGACCTCAGGTTCCTGCCTAACCTCTCTGTACAGCAATGTGGTGATGTCAGCCATCTCCCACCATCTACCCACCCCCAACAACAAAGCACACCTAACCAACACAGCTCAGCACCACACACTAAAAAAAAAAAAAAAAAACGAACCAAAAGGAAATAAATAAATAAATAAGCGTATCAAACTAAATTTCTTCAGCTGGTATTTAAGCACAAGGACTGGAGAACTCACTGCACTGGCAGAAAGCCACCCCTGTCATTCCTTTGTGCTCCTCAATCTCCTAACTGCTCTGCTGACTCCTCAGACTGCCTGCTACTTGACCCTGCCCATCTGGGTGGCAAGGGGACTTCGATGTCCATCTGTTGTTGCATTGCTGTTAATCATTGGGGCCATATCTGCACAAGAGAGTGGCTTACAGCAGGCAAAGTCAATCTTTCACCACATCCCTGGACACCTTTCAGCACACTGTTCCACAGCAAATTACAAGTCAAAGTTTTATCTCCCCAGTTCTCCACCTTTTGTCATCAGGATGTCACTTATGCATCTACCAGACAACAGTTGCATTTCAGGAGCTTCTGGAGCTGGGACAGACAAAACTCCCTGGATTTTGTCACAAGTTATCACAGCTGCTCCCTTTAGCCATCACTCTTCAGCAGCTTCACTGCAAAAGGTTTGATCAGCAACCAGGATGAAAAAAAGGGAGTGAAAAAAAAATAACAGTTAAAAAAAAATAAAAATCAAACATTGCTTATATCTTACCAGTGAAGAAATTATTTTTAACAACTATTCAAAGTATTGCACAAATACTCTCACTGTGTAAAGTTACTTTATTATACTCTTCAATGCTTCTCTCTGAATCATCTCAGCCTTTGTGAGGAAGTATGAAGGAAAAACTTAAGCCACTCTCAGGCCTTGTTACAGCTACTGAAATCTGCCTACAGTAACACAGGCAGTTTTATCAGGAGTGCCCAGGCCTTTGGCATCCATACAGCTCCTTAAAAACCATTAGAGAAACACTGCTTCTTAAGCTGATGGCAAAAATCAAGCCCCTGGCACCAGACTGGGGTATTACTTGACCACGAGCCCATTAACTGCAGCAATGGGTAAGTGCTACCTACCACTGCGACCACAGTGCTCATGCAAGCACTGCTGAGCCACTGAGGACAGAGTTATTTATTCCTTGTAGCATCCTCTCCAAGACCAAGGCAGATCTCAGTTTGTTTCTGCAATCACAGCATCACCTGACCTGGAAGGAAGCCATCCACACCTCTTCCCCTCAGAACAAAGGTGGCAGTGATGGTTCATAAATATTCATACTTCTTCCATGCTGCATTAGCTTTGAGTATTTAAAAAAGAAAACAAAGCAGAAAATAAGACAGATGGTATGTGGGACAAAAAAAAAATGAAAAAAAAAACAAACCAGACAGAAGTAGCAACAGAGAGAGAGAGCACTGATAGAAAAGGTTAGATTTGCTTGCAAAATGAGTCAGGAATAAATTCCCTTTTCTTAAGATAAGGCTGAGCTCACAGAAACAGCAGCTCTCACCGAAGCTCTGTAAAACAAAGCTGTAATTTCCTCTAACTGGTGTGCTGGGACAGCTCTTTGTCTGTCCAGGGAGTCTTAAATTTTGGGGAAATTGCTCTCAGATATCTATGGAAACATTATGGGAAGATCCCAAAATCAGTCACTAGTGGGTGAGACTATACTGTAAAGAAAATCTCTCTAGAAATCAGTAGCTATTAATAAAAGCCTTTTAAATCCCGTTAAATGAAGACAGAATGACACCTAAACAGTTCAAATATGACACTGCAATCAAAAGGTAAACATGAATCTTGCCTGTATAAACAAGAGTAACTTCCCTGCTCATACTGGATGTCTTCTGCTCCTGTAAACTATGCCTTAAACACCATGAGCACCCACAGAGCCTGCATTTCAAACACAGTGCTGGAAAAAGACCTGTAAAACACACACAGCAGCCACAGCAAAGGAAACAAAGTGTGGCACCTCAGTGGGGACCACACATCAAAGAGAAGGCCTAAAGCTTAATTACAGTGCATGAATATGAGAGAGGACAGGAACTGAGAGCAGGGAGCAGCTTCATCCAGCTGACAAGGCCAGAGGACCACACAACACATGGAATGTGAGGAATGCAGCTGAAAGCACAGCTCACATGAAAAACAAGATAAACAATAATCAGAATGGCTTATTAAGATTATGATGAGTACTCTAGCTGAGTACTCATCTAGAGTACTCTGAGAGCTCCACATCTAAGCCAGAAGTATTCCTAACCTGTGGTTCCAACATATTAAGTCCCCTCTAAGTACAGGCATGTCACCAGGATCCTATACAGTAGGATTTCTCCAAGTTTGGTCAACACATGCAAGAGCAAAGCACTGCACCTGGAGTAACTCACCCTGGGCACTTACTACTACCTTCTGTATCACACAGTATCACAGTATAAGCAAGGTTGGAAGAGACCTCAAAGATCATCAAGTCCAACCCATTACCACAGACCTCAAGACTAGACCATGGCACCAAGTGTGTTGCAGCTGATCAGGAAGCACCAACAGATCCCACATAGCCTGCTTACAGTAACCCTGTGCTTGAAGGCAAGCAGAAAAGAGACACAGCCACAGCCCTGTCCTGCTGCCCACCTCAAAACCAACCATTTCTTAACACACTTTCCAGCTGGGGCACAGTCACTCACTGGTGTCTGACATGTTGATCAAGAACCAAGTAGTGTATGTTCCACCTACAATCAGAAGGGTGTGCAAAGAAAAGGGGATAAAAAAAGAGCAAGCACTCCCATGTTTGTGTTCAGTGTATCAGTCTGAAACACCATGTCTGCAGGGGGCATACAGTCCCTCCAGTTTGCTGTGGATTTTGTCACTGCCTCACTCTTTCCTGAATCCAGATAGGGCAAGATGCCACAGGAATAAGGAAACAAGTCAGATTTAACAATAAAAAAAGATAGCTGAAAACTTGTTTCTCCTGCTCTGTTCTTCTTCCTAGTCAAGGAAGGCTGCCCAAATGACTCCTCTTAATGCTGACTCTTCACTCCTCAGCTGTTTCCTCTTTTGGAGAAAGCAACCTTAACCCCCAGGAGAATCTTGCAGCAGCAGCGTGACTCGCCCATTGTCCTCCACGAGGACACAGATCCCATGGCCAAGCTCACTCACACCAGAGAGCAAGAAATCACCAAATCCGTGCAGGTGTCCATCCCCACCACCAATAATGGCACCAGGAAGCAAGAAATCACCAAATCCATGGCAGGTGTCCATCCCCACCACCAATAATGGCACCAGGAAGCAAGAAATCACCAAATCCATGGCAGGTGTCCATCCCCACCAATAATGGCAGCAGTAAGTGGATCCCTCACCAAAACAGCTGGCCCTGTAGTCTTAAGACTTATTTTTGCTTACCGAGCATGAGGAGGAAGAGATCCATCAGCCTGCTGCTTCATGGGTGATGGCACTACAGTCACCTTGCCAAAAAAGCTGAGAGCCACAACCGTCTGCCGCTGCATCTGGCACTGCCGAGGCACAGAGGGCACAAGCCAGGTGCCGGACAGGGAGTTCTACTGCTTTTCTGGACGCTGGTTATATTGCAGCTCTGCTCCACTGCCTATTGGAAAGCAAAGGGAAATTGAGTCCCTTTATCCCTCATTTCCATCATAATTATCACTTGTGAACATCTTCAGTTGCCTGGAACAGCAATTTTTTGTGTCAGATCACACTGTAAAGGCTCACACTAATTTCCCACCTCTGAACACCCAGCTGGGTGACAGCAGGGAGCCACTCTGGCTGCAGTATCCATCTGTAGGATTCTCCTAATTCAGTTTCTTTTTTCCAAAAAATGTTATCCTCCAACCCAAATCATTTTCCAATTAATTCATCTCTATTTGAACAGAGAGAATTATACCCTAACACTGTAAGGGATTTGCAAGCTGTCCACTGAACTCAAGACCATAAGCTAGCCAAATATTTACTAGAGCCAGCCTCCAAACAACTCTGTACAGCACTATTTGTCTATTTAGCTCCTTAAAATATTTTGTGTGCCTCTGTGTATATTTTCCAGGGGAAAGGATGAAAGAGAAAGCAGCCTAAAATGCACCAGGACTCACATATCTTTAAGCATAGCTTACATTTAAAGACATCTATTCCTGATAAAGTAGTTCTAATTCAGAAAGCATATATGCACACATCCTGTCCTTGGCACTTTCCCTTGCCTCCTCCACCAATTTCCTGAAGGCTGCACATTTACACATACACATCCAAAGGAACATTAGCAAAATGGGATTTCCACACTATGCAAACCCTTTATGGTGCAATATACTGGGAGAGTTCATCAAGACGCATTTTTAGTATCATCCAAACACAGGCCCTTAGCATCTGAGGCAAACCATAATCGATTAATAGGCACCCACCCATCCTGAAAGTCCATCATTATGCATTAATACCAGAAATGTGTGACTGCTTAATGGGAGAACAGTAATTGTGGTGTGTGAAGCAAGCATACAGTAAAAGCCTGTTATGGCGTCTAAGCATCCAGCATCTTTTTTCACCACCTAGAAGACAAACAGTTACTGCATCCTTTAGCACCCTTACATTGCACGCACATCACCAACACACAGCTCAGCCCCTCCATCCAAAAGCAGCTCTGAAGTTGACTCTCTCACTCACTACAACTCCCAGAAAGGAGGCTGGAACCCGTTGGGGTTGGTCTCTTCTCCCTAGTAACAAGGGATAAGACAAGAGGAAGAAGCCTCAAGTTGCATTAGGGGTTAGGCTGGATATGAGGAAAAAACTCTTCACTGGAAGGGTTCTCAAACACTGGAGTAGGCAGCCCAGGGAGGTGGTTGGATTACCCATCCCTGGAAATGTTTCAAACAGGCAGAGATGTGGTGCTGAGGGGCATGGTTGAGCACCAGGCTTGGTAGAGGCAGCAAATGGTTGGACTCCATGATCTTAACGGGTTTTTCCAACCAAAATGATTCTCTGATGAAGTACAGAGAGGAAAGTCCATTGCACAGATTCAAGAGACTCTATCAGTTACTGACACACCTTTGGCACTCGGCAGCACTTCTTAACCAAGACAACCCGAGACTATAACATAGAGAGAGCCTGGAACATTCCAGTAAATCATCCAGTATCTGGGGAGGGAGGAAATAAACGAGGTTTGAAGCCCGGGAAGCCAACAAAAGCAGCCCACTCAGCTCTATAGGCTGGGCAGTGGCGGCAGCAGAGGCGGCCCCGGGTCTCATGGGCACAGAGCGGCGGGCAGGAGCCGCTGGTGCCCGCATCCCCCCGCGTCCTCCGGCCGCACACGCAGCAGCAAGAACACCCCACGGACGCCAGGCACAACGCATCGCCGCACGGCCGCCGGGAAACATCCCTCGACCCCGCACTGCAATGCCGAGAGGGCTCCGTAAAGCAACGAGCAGGCGAACAGCTCCTCCGGCATCACACCACCGGCCGCGCCGCTGCCCCCCGCCCCGCCGGGGCTCCGCTCGCAGCCCCGCCGCTGCCAGGGAAGAAGGCCGTGGTGGCCGAGCAGAGCCAGCCAACCGCCCGCCCTCCCCCGGCCCCGCGTCCGCACAACACAAGGCGCCCCCACCGCGGCGCGCACCTGCAGGGCGGGGGCCCAGCGCCATGGCGGCCCCGCGGCACTGCGCCCAGGCCCCGCTGCCGGAGGTCTCCGCGGGAGCTCCGACTGCAGCTCTCCCGGCTCAGCCACAGCAGCGTCGGCTCCGCCGTTCTCCCCGGGCCCCGCCCCGCCGACCCCGCCTCCTGCCCGGCCCCCAGCGGATCGCTGCTGGCCCGGGGCTGTGGCTGGTGGGAGGCGCCGCGCTCCGGGAGCGGGCCGGTAGCGGAGCAAAGGGCGGGGGCAGAGGGGCTGCTTCCCCGAGCCGCCGAGCCCTGTCCCGGGCAATGGAGTCCATCCTCGGAGCCAGAAAAGCAGCTGTATGGTGTATTTCTTCATAAAGCCCGAGCGCCGGGCTCTGCTGCTGGGGATGCGCTTTGTCAAGGGCAGAATGGAAACAAAAGCACCGATATTGGTAAACGGAGGTTAAGCAAAGCCTCTAGATCCACGGGAAATTGAAACCCTGCCATCTCTATCTGCTGTTTCCATACTGCCAGCATGCAGGCTTCTTGGCCCAACACCGAACAACAAAACAGGTACCAGAAATCCCATCCCCTCACCTGCGATGGCTCCAGACCTCTGCGGTAGCCTAAACAAGATCTGGCTTCCCATTCCTTCCGTCGGCTAGTGGCTAGCTCTGAAACACTGTAAGGCTGAGGAAAAGGCCTGTGGTATTGCAATGCCTCTAAATCCCCAGTTCTGGCAGTTCAAAAGGCTGCAGATAGGCAGCTAAATAGAAAAGAACACCACAATCTGTATGCAGACCCTTACAGATGCTGAAAGAAGGTGCAAAAATAAAAGCAAGCAGGTGTTTCCAGATAGGAATCTGTCTACAGCTACCTGAAAGGACATTGTGGAGAGGTTGGTGCTGGTCTCTTCTCACAGGTAATTAGTGATAGAACAAGAGGGAATGGCCTCAAGCTGCGACTGGGGAGGTGTAGACTGGACATTAGGCAAAGAGTGGTCAGGCATTGGAACTGGCTGCCCAGGCAGGTGGTAGTCACCAACCCTGGATGTGTTTAAAAATCATTTGGATGTGGTGCTTAGGGATATGGTTTAGAGTGAACCTTGTAGAGTAGGGATATTGGACTTGGTGATCCTCAGGGTCTTTTCCAACTGGAATGTTTCTGCGATTTCTCTGAGTAGTTAGGATGTTACAAATCCAACAAGTTTTTACTAAGACAGCTCCTGCCAGAAGCCTATTTTTTTATCTGATTAAATATCCCTTTCAAAATCATGTGATAGTTTGGGAGTTCCCCACCCCTCCACACTTTGTAAAATCACCCAGACTAGACTCAGCTGGCTGGAAGTTAAGAGATGAAGATATATTTACAGCTTAGCACAATGTACAAGCAAAGATATACACAATAGACAGGAATATTTACAGAAATATACAAGTTAAAGGTAATACAGAAACACAACACCTCTCCCAGAAATCAGAGACCCCAGGAGGGGCTTCCAACCACCCTTCCACCTTCTCCCCTCCCCTATACCTTACCCCAAGGTTTGCCTTACGCGCAAGGTGAGTTTGGAGGATTGGCCAGGGGGGGTCAGAAGAAAAGTGGTTAGTGAGGTTACTTGGCAGAGAGGAGAAAAGCCAGAAGCTGCCAGACAGCCTGAGACGCTGTGCCCCCAGTGTCTGTGTTATCCGTTTTGAGTTCTTATTCTTATCCATCTCAGCAAGCCTATGAGTGAAGCAGATGTCACCATTATTTTCTTTTCACAGCCTATAATATAATTTTCTCTATTAAAATATTCCAGTTAGCCTCAAACCAGCACAAGGACTGAATACCTTGGACACAGAGCTACGTTCCATCACTACCACTACCTTACTCAACAAATGCTTTCTACCACTCAGTGTCAGCACTGGGACAATTGCTGTCTCAACTCCACTAAACTGGCTGCTGTACTTCCAGCTAAAATTGAAATTTGCATGTGTTTTGCTTCTGTTCTTCTCCAAAACTGTTTATTTTTTAAAGAAAATCTGTGTCTTGTACAAGTCTCCTGCTTACAGTACACACTTTGCTAGCATATTGTAGTTACATCTTGTATATGTACTACTGCCCGGGGCAAAAGACAGGCAAACCCAAAGTTACATTGGTTAAAATCTCAAAAGAGCTCACTAGGTTCTCTAATACAACACAGAAGAATGGGACTCTGCTCTCTACTAGTGCTTAGGTAACAAAATTGGGGGGAAGAGGAATAAAACTGCAGAGATAAATAAAAAAAATATTTCTTACTTCACTGCTTCTGGGTTTGACAAATCAAGGCAGAAGGTATGCAGCCCTGTCCATCAAAGCAGTGAAAAACCTACTTAATCTCGTAGCTGAACTTGCACAGTGATAGTGATTCACACCTTACTTTAGCTCCAGGAAGTTTTCTCACAGTGATAGTGATTCACACCTTACTTTAGCTCCAGGAAAAGTTTTCTCTGTCCCAGTAAGAAAAAATTTTTTCACTGTGAGGGTGACAGAACATTGGAACAGGCTGCCAAGAGAGGTTGTGCAGTGTCCTTCTCTGGAGACATTCAAAACCTGCCCAGATGCCTTACTGCATTGCCTGCTCTAGCTGATCCTGCTTTGGCAGGGGGGTTGGACTTGATGGAGGTCCCTTCCAACCCCTACCACTCTGTGATCCTATAATGTACCAGTTCACTGCCCATCACCATTCCCAGCACTTCTGCTGTATTGTGCAGAAAGCTCTATGAGGACAATGCACAGACTCCATGGAGCAGACAAGCAAACTCCACTTTATTGTATCAACATTGCCCCAAGCACCTCAAATACATATTTGAGCCCACTGGCATGAGGAGGAAATCAAATTCCTGTCAGAGCAGCAGAATAAGCAAGCTGGGACCGGAACAGAAGCATCATTACAAGTTCTGGTTACAATGCTGTGTGTTATCACCTGGAGCTCAACCCACAGACTTCATGTCACTGTAAGAAACTGTGAATGGGATCTAATACACCATCTGATTTTACTGAATCTGGAGGCAAGAGGCACCCAGTGACAGAACAAGAAGACACAGTCTCAAACTGCACCAGGGCAGGTTTAGGCTGGACGAAAGAGAGATTGGCATTGGAATGGGCTGCCCGAGGAGGTGGTGGAGTCACCATCCCTGGAGGTGTTTAAAAGGAGGCTGGATGAGGCACTTAGTGCCATGAGTTAGTTGGTTAGTTAGAAGGGTTAGGTGATAGATTGGACTTGATCTCAGAGGTCTTTTCCAACCTGGTTAATTCTGTGATTCTGTGACTACCTGTTAAAATGATTCAGATAGATATGCACACACATACGATCTTTGAAGTGATTTAGATAGATATGCACACACATATGATCTTTGAGGTGATTCAGATAGATATGCACACACATATGACCTTTGACATAACATTTAATTTTGGTCCCTCCACAGCACAGAGGATAAAAGATGGTCCAAACTGTTTGCTCTTTCCCATAGCAATGTTGCTTTCTTCTCTCAGGCAACCAGCACCAGAACAAGAGGACACAGTCTCAAGCTGTGCCAGGGCAAGTTTAGGCTCAAGGTGAGGAGAAAGTTCTTCACCAAGAGAGTCATTCCCCACTGGAATGGGCTGCCCGGGGAGGTGGTGGAGTCACCGTCCCTGGAGGTGTTCAAGGCACATTTGGACGTGGCACTTGGTGCCATGGTCTAGTCTTGAGGTCTGTGGTGATGGGTTGGACTTGATGATCTTTGAAGTCTCTTCCAACCTTGCTTATACTGTGATACTGTGTTCCATGGCAAATGATTTGAATGCAAATGCTCTAACATAATTTAGCTAACTGTCTCTATGATATTGCTGCTTGGAATACCTGAGAAAATCTTGAAGTCACGTTGCCCACTCCTTTCAGGATCAGCCAATTTTGCTTTGTCACCAACAGCACTATTTTGATGGAGATAAAACTGAAATTTGCTTTTTAAATATTGTGAATTTAAAATTGTGACTTTTACCCTTGAAAAAGATTTCTCACACAAACTCACATGCTTTAAAAAAACCATGGGAGACAGAACTGACTTGAGACACTTAAAGACAATGTTTGAATCGGGTTTGATCTCCCACACTACACACTTCAGTGTATATTAATAGAGCTGCATATATCACAGAGAAAAATGATTGTCAGAGGTCCTAACAATGTCAGATCAGCTTATGCTAGTATCAGAAACAAATACTGTCTTGCTCACGTGTGGTTCATGTCACTGCTTTGGTTTTTAACATCTGTAACTGTTAGCTTGGAGCTTAAGAAAGAAAATCTGTGATGCAGCATTACACTGCTGAGCTTTAACACCATAGCAGTCCAGTCTCAAATAAATATAAAAATAAAGGTGACACTAATCTTTTCTTTTTCCATTAGTACCCATCCTGGTTTTCCCAATTACTCCTACAATTATTCACCATGAAGTCACAAAATAAGTTTCATGTAGTCAGACTTCTATGCATAATTGAGGCTCTGCTTGATCCTGCCATGCACTGGGGGCTGACTTCTGTAATAATACATTGCTATTTTTAGCCTGGTTTCTTCCCTTTATATAATGATGAGATTTCTGAGTGTCCTCACCTAACCCTGCAACTTGGAATTGATTGTCTAGATAGAACTCCATTTGATGGAAGTGTTGAAAATTTCTGTAGTGAAAGAGAACTAAACCACGGTTTGAAACTTTTACTTCTCCCCTAAGAACTGATTCTGTGTACCCATTTCTAACTGTCCAGTACAGCAAACCAGAAGTTGCTTCCAAAATGCTCTGCAGAAGAAAGAGTGTACAAGAAAAGGAATTTGCTCAGATACATAAGGAGATTGTAACAAGTCATATTTGTTCCAGCTAAGGTATTTTGTTGAGCTCAGTGGG
>WBNM01005797.1:0-11472 GCA_013399055.1 Ramphastos sulfuratus | reverse complement strand
AGATATGCACACACATATGATCTTTGAAGTGATTTAGATAGATATGCACACACATATGATCTTTGAAGTGATTTAGATAGATATGCACACACATATGATCTTTGAGGTGATTCAGATAGATATGCACACACATATGACCTTTGACATAACATTTAATTTTGGTCCCTCCACAGCACAGAGGATAAAAGATGGTCCAAACTGTTTGCTCTTTCCCATAGCAATGTTGCTTTCTTCTCTCAGGCAACCAGCACCAGAACAAGAGGACACAGTCTCAAGCTGTGCCAGGGCAAGTTTAGGCTCAAGGTGAGGAGAAAGTTCTTCACCAAGAGAGTCATTCCCCACTGGAATGGGCTGCCCGGGGAGGTGGTGGAGTCACCGTCCCTGGAGGTGTTCAAGGCACATTTGGACGTGGCACTTGGTGCCATGGTCTAGTCTTGAGGTCTGTGGTGATGGGTTGGACTTGATGATCTTTGAAGTCTCTTCCAACCTTGCTTATACTGTGATACTGTGTTCCATGGCAAATGATTTGAATGCAAATGCTCTAACATAATTTAGCTAACTGTCTCTATGATATTGCTGCTTGGAATACCTGAGAAAATCTTGAAGTCACGTTGCCCACTCCTTTCAGGATCAGCCAATTTTGCTTTGTCACCAACAGCACTATTTTGATGGAGATAAAACTGAAATTTGCTTTTTAAATATTGTGAATTTAAAATTGTGACTTTTACCCTTGAAAAAGATTTCTCACACAAACTCACATGCTTTAAAAAAACCATGGGAGACAGAACTGACTTGAGACACTTAAAGACAATGTTTGAATCGGGTTTGATCTCCCACACTACACACTTCAGTGTATATTAATAGAGCTGCATATATCACAGAGAAAAATGATTGTCAGAGGTCCTAACAATGTCAGATCAGCTTATGCTAGTATCAGAAACAAATACTGTCTTGCTCACGTGTGGTTCATGTCACTGCTTTGGTTTTTAACATCTGTAACTGTTAGCTTGGAGCTTAAGAAAGAAAATCTGTGATGCAGCATTACACTGCTGAGCTTTAACACCATAGCAGTCCAGTCTCAAATAAATATAAAAATAAAGGTGACACTAATCTTTTCTTTTTCCATTAGTACCCATCCTGGTTTTCCCAATTACTCCTACAATTATTCACCATGAAGTCACAAAATAAGTTTCATGTAGTCAGACTTCTATGCATAATTGAGGCTCTGCTTGATCCTGCCATGCACTGGGGGCTGACTTCTGTAATAATACATTGCTATTTTTAGCCTGGTTTCTTCCCTTTATATAATGATGAGATTTCTGAGTGTCCTCACCTAACCCTGCAACTTGGAATTGATTGTCTAGATAGAACTCCATTTGATGGAAGTGTTGAAAATTTCTGTAGTGAAAGAGAACTAAACCACGGTTTGAAACTTTTACTTCTCCCCTAAGAACTGATTCTGTGTACCCATTTCTAACTGTCCAGTACAGCAAACCAGAAGTTGCTTCCAAAATGCTCTGCAGAAGAAAGAGTGTACAAGAAAAGGAATTTGCTCAGATACATAAGGAGATTGTAACAAGTCATATTTGTTCCAGCTAAGGTATTTTGTTGAGCTCAGTGGGCACCTCACCACCATACCTTATGTCAAACCCCAGAATCACCTCCATTGTAACACCTGCTGAGAGAAGAAAAAGCTGACCCAAGTCTTCCTGGATCAGAGTGTCAGGGGAAGACTGGAAGAGCAAAGAAAACATGAACTCCTAAGGTTCTTTCTAAAAACTCTGCTGGTGAGCTATTTCTCCATTTTCCTTCGGGATCTTTAAATGTTTTCTGTGACTAGCACATGACCAGTTGGCACATTAAGACATGACACTGCAAATTCTCCTGCTCTGCCCCCTACCTCTGTTCGAAGTCAACTACAAGAAGATTGAGCAAGCCACTGTACAGCTTGGAAGATGATGGAGCTAGGAGTACCAGAGCTGTTGTGACGTTTAGACAGCACCATTTGAGGCGTTCCTGAGATTCCTTCCATTAAAACATTATTACCATTAAAACATTATTACCATTAAAACAGATATAAGAAATATAAACCACAGCAATATTTTCCCCCTGAAAATCAGGGGAAATGATTACATCAGAATCATTCTGACCGCGAAGGGAAATTAAATGTAAAACAGCTGAAGATTGTGCATCGTCTTTTCCTCTCCACCTCCCTGAAAATTGGGATGATGTACATTTTTAAAGCAGGCTAACTTAAAAAAGAAAAGCCAATGCCAAGACTTTCCAAACACACAGAGTGATAAATGCACACCACACCTACTTATAAATACCACTCACAGCTTCTATGCAAATCAAGGATTTTCACTACTGATGAAGGTGGTATGCCAGGCACAAAGGACAATTTGTACTTACCATTATATAGCAGAAACAGACCTGACTAATATACTTTCAGTAATTTAGCACATTACTTTGATGTCTTCTCACTCATTTTTACACAGTAAGCCTGCTGTCACACACGAATTAACACAGCAAATTAAAGTAATAATAACATATATGGAACACACAAGCTAATTGCTGGCACTGAAAGTAATCACTCTGATTTTTTCAGGTTCCAAAACACAACTTTGCAGGCCAAACTCTGAAAGCCAGGGTACAGCACTTCAAACATCAAATGTTACTCACTTGGTTTTACTGACACGCTGCTGTTGCACTCAGCAAAAATAAATCAGCCTCTGCCATCCCTTCCATGCAGGAAGATCTTCCTCCTGCAGCTGGCATGGCAGGGATGCAGGCACAGGCTCGGCTGCTGCTGCTGCACTGGCAGGAGGTTGAATCGCAGGCAGCTTCACTGATGCACTTCTCTGCCAGGTACAGGAAGTCAGAGAAGAGGCATCATCTTTTGTCACTGCACATGACTTGGATGGAAAAGAAAGTTATGTCTAAAACTAACCAGACAGAACATGGCTCTCAGTGCTCAGTCCTGGTGGTCTAGTGGTCAGCCTTCCACAGCCTGGGGTTACATCCAGGAAGAGATTTCTTATTTCAGAGAGATTTCTCATTTATGTGAGATTTTCCTAGTACATACCCTAGAGTTTTTACTGCTCTTACAGATGAAATCAACAGCTCTTTTACTGGGCAATAGAAATTTAGTATAATACATTAATCATCTTGAAAATAACTTCCTAATCTACAGGTATAGTGACAGGACAAGGGGTAATGGTTTCAATTAGAAGAGGGTAGATTTAGATTTGACATAAGAAATTCTTTATGAAGAGGGTGGTGAAACATTGGCCCAGGTTGCCCACAGAGGCAGCAGAATCTCCATCCCTGGAAACATTCAGTGTCAGGTTGGATGGGGCTCTGAGCAACCTGCCTTAGTTGAAGATGTTCCTGATCACTGCAGGAGGGTTGGACTAGCTGAGCTTAAAGGTCACTTCCAACACAAACAATTGTATGATTCTGTGATAACAAAGCAGGAGTTATTTGCTTCTACATCTAAAAGCTTCCTAAGACATGGATGAAACACATTCAGCCACCCTGCCACCAGCCATGAGAACCCATCTTTCACAGGGCCAACTACTCTTCTGAAATTGTCAGAAGGCATCTTAAGAACCTGGGAGGCTCACCCCTGCCTTCCTCTGAGATGTCACACAACAGAGGCACTCTAAGTAGAAACAGTGACAATGATCCTTCTGTCACACACATCTCCAGCACTGCAAATCCAGGTGACATGGACCTCCCCTAGTTTTAACTTCTCTGTCTCAAGTACTGCTACCATCACAGTAATTGGTACCCCTCACAAACTCACCTGAGAAGCACCCAGGGTGGGGCAGCTTAAGCTTTTAACCATGAGACAAGGGAGCCAGTGAAACATACAAACCCCTTTAAAGCTAGCTTAAAGGACCACCTCACTATCTGTTGGTGTTCCTTGCAGGTTCTGGGGGCAAAATCATCACTGTAGTTGCACTGGCAAATTTCCCTTTGTCTCAGAGTTACAGGAAACCAGGTCCCACTTTGCCTTGCTCTTCAACTAGGGGCACAGCTTGCTTGCTGGGCCCAGGTGGCCTCTCTCACCTAACCACATCCCCCTCTTTGCAGTGGCCTCAGGTCTCTGTGGTACCTCAGTGTGAGCTGTGCTCTGCCTCCAGCACTCCACAGCTTTGTCTCCTCAAGGGCTGAAATGCCCTGGTCTTATGAAAGCAGCTGCTATCACTCATGTCAAGTGCATTCTTGCAGGATGTAAGATAGCTGATTGTATCTAATAGGGTCTGTTTGTAACCTCATAGTTTGTGAGTTATCTCCATCACGGCAGAGTAATATCGCTCACATCGGACAAAAGAAAGCTCCATCACAATCAAGATTTCACTCAAGCCTACTACTGTGAAGAGTTTGGGATGAAATAAACCCTTGGCTGAGCAGGGGCTCTGCTGAGACAAGACACCAAACATCCAAACCTCCTGAGGAACATTCCTGAGCAAAGAGAGCTCCTTAAGTTTGCCATAGGAATCTAAAGCTTTTCAAGATCACCATTCCTGGGGGTGTTTAAAAGCCATGTAGATGTGGTGCTGGGGGGTACGGCTTAGTGGTGGTTTTGATGAAAGCAGCATTAATGGTCAGACTTGATGGTCCTGAAGGTCTTTTCCAAACCTAAATGTTTCTGTGGTTCTATGAAAATAAACCAAGGTGTATTTGTGGGCTCCACAAGCATGAAGTCTGAAGCTTCTTTTTATCATGGAAACTACTACTACAGCTTGCACATCCACTTTGCTCCTGCAATCAGCACAGCAGAGAGAACAGGGCATACACAGCTGTCATCTGTATCGATGGCTGAGTTCTCCTCTCGGAAAACCTTACCCGAAAAAGCCTACGGTCTAAGGAAGCCCTGGCAGCGCAAGGCAAGAGAAGCGCTAGGCTGACAGACGGAGTCACGGCAGGCCGTTCGGTTCGGCTCTGACCTGCAGCCCGAACATCCACACCCGGAGCTGCTGTACTGTCCTGGTATCTGCAGCTTGCCTGAGGAGCAGTTCGGACGGATCAAAGCACCAGCAGCACTCCCGTCCTGTCCCGTCCCTTCCCTCCCGGGAGCGGCTGGCCGGGGTCCGCAGCGCAGAGCGCAAGGCTGGTGAGGCTCTGCCTCCGGAGCCGTGTAAGCAGCGTCCCGCAGAGAGGCTGTCTCGTAAGGCGCTGCGAGCACCGGCAACGCAGAACGAGGAAAGCAAGCCCCGCGCAGCCCCGCTGCCTGCCACCTGCCCAGCAGCCCGGAGCAGCGGGAGAAGGGAGCCGGGGCCGCCCTGCCCTCTGCCCGGGCCGCGCAGCTCTTGCCTGCAGCGCCGTGCGGGTCACTTCTCCGCCTGCCGCCAGACGGGCGGCCCAGCTCAGCCCGGGGATCTATCCGGGCCGGCCTCCCACCGCCATCCCGCCTCCCGTCCACAGCGAGGGCCCGTCCCCCGCCTCGGCGGTGGCACCTCCCTCTCCCCAGCCCGCCCTCGCTTTCCTCTTCCGTGGCGTGGAATGGAACATCCCTCCCGACACACCGCTGCCGCTGGGGCTTGGTACTGCCCGGAAGGGGAGAGCACAAAGCAAAGAAACAAGCAATGCGGCACAGCTGCGTGCAGTGTGTCCTGATGTGAGTTACCACTTGAGGAAGGCGGCGCACACAATGTGTAAGGATCCCTGGTGGTCTAGTGGTTAGGATTCGGCGCTCTCACCGCCGCGGCCCGGGTTCGATTCCCGGTCAGGGAAGCTACCTTTTTATTCCTCTCGACCCATTTTTTTTTTTTTTAAAAAAAACTTTATATCCGTGTTCTCCCGACCCTCTCCTCCTGCTTTTACAGCCCAGAGAGCGTCCAGATGTCTGCTGTGCAAGGCGTCGACGTTGACGCCCAGCAGCAAGTTTGGAGAGGACTGTGGCAGTTTGAAGGTGTCACACATGAAATGAGCATGCAAAGCCTCAGCCTGCTCAGATGTAGCATGCGTCTGGAAATGTTCCTGTCACAAAACTCCTATCTAATGGCCTTTTCAGTCTGATGCCAGACCCTCATGCAGAGAACAAGTATCACAGAATCCTGGATTTGCTTCATCTGGAAAAGCCCTCCAAGAGCATCAAGTTCACTGTCAGCCTAAGACCTCTATGGCCATCAAACCATGTTCTGAAGTGCCATGGCCACACATTTCTCGAACACCTCCAGGGATGGGGACTCCGCCACCTCCCTGGGCAGCCTATTCCAATCCCTGGCCAATCTTGCAGCAAAGAAATTAATCCTAATCTCCAACCTAAACCTCTCCTGGCACAATATCAGGCTATTTCCTCTTGTTCTATCACCTATCCACACAGCAAGGAGTGGGGACCAGTCCTCTTGCTGCTGTCCTATCACTTCAGGTCTCATTGTCATGGTCTGGAGCATAAAGACCCTAGGATCAGTGTTCACCTTCACTGTGGGTTGAGATTGCAATCAGGCAATTCCTGAATCCCTCGGATTAACATGAAGGAGGGAAGGAAGAAGTACATGTCCTGGAGTCTTTACTGATATTCTTGCTTTAAATAAGAAGTGCCTCATGACAGTGGCATGATGGGGCCTCAGACAGTGTGGGCTGTTCTGCAGAGGACTGGCAATGTAATCAAAAGCACATTACAAAGAAATCTGGCACATGGCTGCACAGGCTACAGCAGAGGTATTTCAGTCAAGCATCAGATCAATATGATGATGATGATCTTCTCCCAGGTAACAAGTGATAGGACAAGAGAAAATGGCCTCAAGTTGCACAAGGGAAAGTTTAGATTGAATGTGAGGAACAATTTCTTCCCCTTGAGGGCTGCCAAGCCCTGGACCAGGCTTCCCAGAGCAGTGGTGGAACTCCCATCCCAGAAGGGGTTGAAAAGCCTTGTAGAAGTGGTGCTGAGGGACTTGGTATAATGGTGACTTGGCAATGCTGGGTTAACAGTTGGACTTGATGATCTCAAAAGTCTTTTCCTACCTAAGTGATTCTATGATGATTATTGTCATCACTATTTGAAGCATCCCATCCTCAAAGCCTGGATGAACTTGCTTCTAACTGTGATCCATTCTGAGATGCTGAGTGATAAGAATATTCACTTTTGGTTCTGTTCTTCCTCAAAAGCTTGACTAGTTGCCTTCCACCTCACAGCAAACGTGATGGAAATGCACTGCAGTAGAAATAAGAAAGTTAAGGAAGACAATACCAGTTTAAACTAGCAGCTGAGGTTCTGGTTAAGACTGTTAGCTCCTGTTTTTTTTATACTTCACTGGAAAATATGAGAACAGGAAGCTTTCACATGCAATCTTCATCTCTGGTATTAAGATTTCTTTCTTGCTGCCTCCTTTAAGTTATAGCCCTACATTAATTTTTTTTTTTTTTTTTTTTTTTTTACAATCTTATATAACTGTCTGGCCTGTGAGTGAACATAAAATCCAGAATGACTTTTACAGTCAATAGACTCTGGAAAACAAAAGCTCCCAGCTTTTTTTTCCTGAAGGCATATTTTCTCCTTGCCCTCATATTTCACTTCTGTCTAAAGGACATGCAGGCATGCAGTCACTGGGATTTATTCTGTTCCCAGGATGCTCTGGCCGCTGCTTCTCCCCTTGTTTTTTGTTTTTTGGGGGTTTTGTTTGTTTGTTTGTTTAATTTATTGTGGGGCATAAACAAGCACAACTTGATGCCGTCTCTCTGCAGGGCTGTCAGTATAAAAACCTCCTATGAAGATGCCACGAGGTGGCACCCCGGTCCCATCGCCGCCACCACCCGGCACAGTCCCTGCTCGGAAGGTTTCACATTTGATCCCGTAGCTTCCCATGAGCTGTAGAATAAGGAAGGCTTTGCATTTGCTGATAAAGCTCAAGCTGTTATTAAGCCAAAATCACATACAACATGTTTTATACAACATCAGATTCACAGAATGCCAGGCTGGAAGGGACCTCAAGGATCGTTTAGTTTTCTCTTGTCTAAGGCTGTCCATGGAAGCTGTAGAAGCTGTCTTTTAAACAGCCTTAATGCAGCATTTCAAAAAGAGAAGTTACAAAGGATTATCAGGAGTAGGACTGGGGCTCTTGAACACTTCAGTCTGCCTGTGACGTTTATACATCCATGATATATCCTCTTCCTAGAGTGATGAAGGACCACACAGCCCTGGGCATGCCCATCCTCACAGCCAGTGCCATCTCTGCTTTTTACCTGTAGATTTTAGACTGAAAATCCACAGATCTGCATTGGGTTGGAAGAGACCCTCGAAGATCACCTTGTCCAACTCCCCTGTAGTCAGCAGGGACACCTCCAACTAGATAGGCACAATCCCAAGCACAACTCCAGGCTGGGTGGGGAATGGCTGAGAGCAGCCCTAAAGGGGTCTGGATTGATGAAAAGGTCAACATGAGGCTGCAGCGTGNGATTCTAGATCAGGCTGCCTGGGGTTCCATCATTAAGCTTGAATGTCCCCAGGGATGAGGCCTCGGCTGCATCCCTGGACAACCTGTTCCAGTGCTCCTGCACTCTCATTTTGAAGAACTTCCTCTTTACGTCTAACTTAAATCTGCCCTCTCCAAGTTCTGACCATTGCCCCTCAGTCCCATCACCACAGGTCCATCTAAACAGTCTCTCCTCAGTCTTCCTGTAGGTCTCCTTCAAATATTGAAATGCAGCTTAAAAGTCACCCCAGAGCCTTCTCTTCTCCAGGCAAACAACACCAATTCTCTCTGTCTGTCTTCATAGGAGAGGTTCTCATCCTCATGGACCTCCTCTTGTCCTTCTTGTGTTGGGGTCCCATAGCTGGACATGGTAGTCCAGGCAAAGTCTTTCCAGAGCATGCAGAAAGTCTGTGCCAAGGCAAAGCAGGGAACCAGAATTTCTGCATCCCAGGGCATCAGCTGCCTGGGGGACAAGAAGGGTTTGGTTTTGTTCCTCGCTGCACAGATACACAAATCTGGTGAAGCATGGGAGCAGTCTGTGCTGACATTAGAGCTGTTGTCACCATGGCAGTCAAAGGACACAAACAAGGCAAAGTGTTTACTAAACTGGTGGAGATGAGAGGGGAAAACAATAAATAAAAAGATGCTTTCAGGCACACAATCCTTTCTCCAGATTAGCTTTTTTTCCCCCATCCTATTACCTCCCCCCATCACCCTTTCTGTAAAATACTAACTTAAAACATAACTGTAAACCTCTCTCCTAAGGACAGATTAAATATGGAACTCCTCCTGGGCAGTAAGGTAAACTACAAAAACCATAACAACTTCATTTCAAACCCTCCTAGGACTGTCTCTTCAGAATTCCAGCTGGAAAATTTACTCTGAATCATATTTTAAGAGAAATTATTTTATCCAAACCGAGGCATTTTATTTAAGGTGATGCTAATGGAAGTCAAATTTAAGAGAGATGTTGAGGTACTGGAAGGTGTCCAGAGATGGGGAATGAAGCTGTGGGGGGGCCTGGAGCACAGCCCTGTGAGGAGAGGCTGAGGGAGCTGGGGGTGTGCAGCCTGCACAAGAGGAGGCTCAGGGCAGACCTCATTGCTCTCTGCAGCTACCTGAAGGGAGGTTGTAGCCAGCTGGGGTTGGGCTCTTCTCCCAGGTAACCAGCAACAGAACAAGGGGACACAGTCTCAAGTTGTGCCAGGGGAGGTCTAGGCTGGATGTTAGGAGGAAGTTCTTGCCAGAGAGAGTGATTGGCATTGGAATGGGCTGCCCAGGAAGGTGGTGGACTCACCGTCCCTGGAGGTGTTTAAAAGGAGACTGGATGAGACACTTAGTGCCAGGGTTTAGTTGATTAGAACATGTTAGGTGATAGGTTGGACTGGATGATCTTGGAGGTCTCTTCCAACCTGCTTGATTCTATGATTCTGTGGTTCTGTGACTCTATGATTCTATGATTTAATTACCACACACAAACTAAACAATGCTACCCAAGGACCACTTTCATAGAATCATAGAATCATAGAATGGTAAGGTTGGAAGGAGACCTCAAGGATCATCTAGTTCNACGAAGATGCTCAGAGGGCTGCAGCAGCTCTGTTATGAGGACAGGCTGAGAGAGTTGGGGCTCTACAGCCTGCAGAAGAGAAGGCTTCCAGAAGATCTTGGAGTGGCCTTCCAGGATCTGAAGGGGACTCCAGGAAGGCTGGGGAGGGACTATTGACAAGGTCTTGCAATGACAGGACAAGGGGAATGGGTTTGAAGTGGCAGAGGGGAGATTGAAACTGGATGTTAGGAGAAAGTTGTTTGCAGTGAGACACTGGCACAGGTTGCCCAGGGAGGTTGTGGCTGCTCCCTCCCTGGAGGTGTTCAAGGCCAGGTTGGAAGAGGCCTTGAGTGACCTGTGCTAGTGGGAGGTGTCCCTGCCTATGGCAGAGGGTTGGAACTGGATGATCTTTGAGGTCCCTTCAAACCTTACCATTCTATGATTCTATGATTCTAGATCAGGCTGCCTGGGGTTCCATCATTAAGCTTGAATGTCCCCAGGGATGAGGCCTCGGCTGCATCCCTGGACAACCTGTTCCAGTGCTCCTGCACTCTCATTTTGAAGAACTTCCTCTTTACGTCTAACTTAAATCTGCCCTCTCCAAGTTCTGACCATTGCCCCTCAGTCCCATCACCACAGGTCCATCTAAACAGTCTCTCCTCAGTCTTCCTGTAGGTCTCCTTCAAATATTGAAATGCAGCTTAAAAGTCACCCCAGAGCCTTCTCTTCTCCAGGCAAACAACACCAATTCTCTCTGTCTGTCTTCATAGGAGAGGTTCTCATCCTCATGGACCTCCTCTTGTCCTTCTTGTGTTGGGGTCCCATAGCTGGACATGGTAGTCCAGGCAAAGTCTTTCCAGAGCATGCAGAAAGTCTGTGCCAAGGCAAAGCAGGGAACCAGAATTTCTGCATCCCAGGGCATCAGCTGCCTGGGGGACAAGAAGGGTTTGGTTTTGTTCCTCGCTGCACAGATACACAAATCTGGTGAAGCATGGGAGCAGTCTGTGCTGACATTAGAGCTGTTGTCACCATGGCAGTCAAAGGACACAAACAAGGCAAAGTGTTTACTAAACTGGTGGAGATGAGAGGGGAAAACAATAAATAAAAAGATGCTTTCAGGCACACAATCCTTTCTCCAGATTAGCTTTTTTTCCCCCATCCTATTACCTCCCCCCATCACCCTTTCTGTAAAATACTAACTTAAAACATAACTGTAAACCTCTCTCCTAAGGACAGATTAAATATGGAACTCCTCCTGGGCAGTAAGGTAAACTACAAAAACCATAACAACTTCATTTCAAACCCTCCTAGGACTGTCTCTTCAGAATTCCAGCTGGAAAATTTACTCTGAATCATATTTTAAGAGAAATTATTTTATCCAAACCGAGGCATTTTATTTAAGGTGATGCTAATGGAAGTCAAATTTAAGAGAGATGTTGAGGTACTGGAAGGTGTCCAGAGATGGGGAATGAAGCTGTGGGGGGGCCTGGAGCACAGCCC